>SCDT01002686.1:0-16169 GCA_004143765.1 Drosophila melanica
ATTGCAAAATACCGAAATTTTTTAAAATAGCAATATTTACGAACGTGAACGAGTATAACGCAGTCGGTAACGCCCGACTGCAACGTTCTTACTTGTTTATACTTATTTAAAGAACAATCAAAATAAAATATACAAAAATCTCAACAATCTAATAAATTACTCTTTTTTATAAGAGTAGTTGAAAAATGTGAATTTTTCACATTTTCAAAAGACTTTTTTAAGAAGGTGAATACAAATTTTGCCAGTATTTTACAAAAAATATATCAATAATAAAAAAAAAAAACAATTGCATTTGTATATACACCCATGGAGAAAATAATAGGTGTGACCACTGTAATTTTGAATGTATTGATATAAAATGTGTATTAAACGTTTTCTACATAAACATTATAATTTTTACATATGGTTACATTGTTTTGGTGTGAATTCGGTAATTTCCCGATTTAATTTTGTTGCCAATAAAATTTACCAAGCGCTTATTTGCTGAGAGACAAAATTTATATTCCGAGGATAGCATGCTTTTATGGAAGTTTCAGCAGGATAACGTTCCGAAGCACTCATCCCGATTTGTAAAGGATTGGTTCCAAGAGCATATGGTGGACGTTCTCGAGTGGCCAAGTCAATCCCCTCCGGAGAGAGCTTAAAAAAGAGTTCGGAAAAACTGTTTGCCGAAAAAAAACCCAACTATTGGAAAATATCCAAAGAGCTTGGTACAATATTCTAATCCGAACATGCAGGAAGCTTATGCCATCTATGCCTTCACGAATGGCTAAAGTGTTGCTAAATAATGGCGGATACACATTGTATTAAATGGAATATAAGAGCTCTATACCAAACGGGTCGAAAAGTGGCAATATTTTGAAGTAATAAACAAAAATAAATGATTACACCTATTATTGTGGCCAGCTGAAATATGAGTTTTTTATGAAAATATTTAATATTTATTTNAAACAAAAATAAATGATTACACCTATTATTGTGGCCAGCTGAAATATGAGTTTTTTATGAAAATATTTAATATTTATTTTATTTGAAAGCTTTTAAGGTCAATCCTTTTTTTATTTTAACATGATAAGAATAAGTTATGAAATTCGTGTTGCCTTTTTTTTATTGGTGGAAAAATATACGTATATACGTGTTGAACACAAAAAAAAATTCACACCTATTATTTTGTCCATGTGTGTATGTATATAAAGCTGATATTGTTAAAAATTCAACAATAATGGAGGTTCTGGGCTCAGTGATAAACATAAATACCGCACAATGGGCAGGTAAGCATTAAGTTTGCAAATTTACGTTATTTTCGGATCATGTTGGCATCCAAGAGAACTTGAAATCACGTATTTTGCTATATCGTGTATTTTGTGAATGATTTAAAATTCGCTTTTTAGGGACTGGATTTAACTATAGCTGTTTACAATTCGAGATTTTAGGGTATGTAATCGGTCATAAATCTACAAACATCAATGCAGTTTTGGATATCGATGCAGAGAGATTTAGCAAGTACAGTAATAATTAGTTGGAGATATTACATTTCAATGCAATTCATAAATTTTAAAATACAGCTTCTAATACTATGTTCCAAACTTTTTTAGTTTTTATGAACAAAATAAGATTTTTAAAGCTGTTCAAGATAAAACAGCATGAACCATAGACCTTCGAATATTCTCAGCGAGGTACGGAGTCTGACATAGGGGTATACCAAATTATACACCACAAAAAAAAGCACTGAAAGACGCCGACGCATTGGCATGGTGCTCTACAGTGAATGTAATTTTGATGGAATATACTATAAAAGTCATCCGTTGGTTATGGCATTGAGTGCAGCGACGGAATGTACAGCGTTGCAGTTGTTTTCTCAAATATTTATGTTATCTCGACATAACTTGGCACGAATTTAAGGAACTTTTCGTTCAGCGTTTTGCTAGTGTATAAACACCAGCGGCTATGTTTTTGAAAGTTTCGGTGACGTTATCTAAGTTGTCTCATGTTGATAGCAGATTGCAGCGTCTGGCCCTTACTTCAAATGTGTGCACCAGAAGTGAATTGCAAACTAAGCTTAAAGCATTTACATCCATTAATAGAAAGAAAACTCTACAAGAAGAAATAGCTCCATCTGATTTAGCTGCAGCAAAATCTTTCGTATCATGCTATGAACAGTAAATGACAAAAGCACACGTAGTCATTGTCAAAAATCTGATGTTAAATGTTTTAAGTGTGGTGAGTTTGACCATATTTTTACAGTCAGTCCAAAATACATAAGGGTCCAAGGATTTCCATCTGGTGAAAAAAGTGGAGTTTTGCAAAGTTGTTGAGCCCAATGGAGAGATGGTTTATCAAGGTAAGATATTTGCAGAAACTTTCGACTATGGAGCGGAATGTTCATTAATCAAAGAAAAGGTAAGTCTCAAGTAAGTTGGTAAAGTAATTAACTATGTAGTGATGTTGAAAGGTCTTGGCAATATGTAGCAACGTAAGCATTAAATTAATTGAAATACTGTTTCATTTTTTGGGTCCCCTGGATTCTATGTCGTAATATCATCAAGAAAATTCAAAATTGTTAGAGCAAAAACTGCAAACTATTGTTAAAATGATTAGCAATTTTATGAGTTCATAAATTGAAAATGTTATTGGGTCATTGTATTTGCGTCGTATTTTCGGCTATTTTTGCAAGAATTTTCTTGTTTTATAAAGCTGTTATATATTTTAACTAGCTAGAATATGAAAAAGAAAAGGGAAGACAAACAGTTATTTCTATTCTTAGTAATTTTTCGAGTATCCAATCGAGTTGCATATCGATGCAAGTTCTGGTATACGATGCCATCTTATTACACAAAATCAACAAGAAATCTCAATTCATTTATAGTTATATTTTAGAAATTCACATGCTTCACATGTTGAGTTCCGGTACTATTCTTTTAAATTTGAGACATGCTGTAGTTTTGTCCATAAAACAGGTTTGACATTATTTATTAGATAAAAATTTTGTTGTTTTTAAAAGAAGTAAAAAAAAGCCTTTTCAGGAAAAACGTGTACTCGCGGCTCGAAAATCGAAAATTTTAAAATTAGCTTGCCTGCTGCAATTGAAGAAGAAGATGAAGAAGATATATATTGGTCAACCTCTAATTATGTTGTGATTGACTTATTGCATTTTGTCGCGTTCAAAAGAAGTGTTTTAGCGCGTCGACAAAGTATTGTTGCTGTCGCTAAGTGTGGTTCGGTGGTAGACACAAAGAAAGGGTGCGCGGCGCAAGGCAATTTGCGTTTTAAGCTTCTGTGCGACCGAAGTCTGGTGCGCTAAAGCACTGGCAGAAACCAATAATATATTTTTAATAAAATATAAGGTAAAGGCATTAAAAAACGCTTTCAAATATAAATAAATGTGGTGCGGAAGGGGGAGTGGGGGGTACTGCCCGCAAATATTTTTCTGTAACTTCTGGAGGAGCATCCCACTCATATACATCCCGAATTAAGTGACTGTAGCTTAAAAACTCTGGGAGATATAGTCATTTCCGATTTTTTAGGGAGGGGCGTTAGGCGTTATAGTGGGCGTGGGCGAGATATCTAGGGTGCAATTTGTGCCTGCCCCACATCAGGACATCTACAGACAAAATATGGGGCATAAATTGTGGGAGATATACACGTGTTATCGATTGGAGCTGCTAAATATAACGGGTTGTGCGATTACGGGGGCGGGAGGGGGCGTGGCCGGTAATATATATCCCAAATTTGGGGACTCTAGCTTGAAAATTGTTGGGGATATAGCCATTTCCGATTTTTCAGGGCGGGGGCGCTGGAAGGCGTTCTAGTAGGCGTGGCCGGGATATCAAAGGTGCAATCTGTGGAGGAGGTCACCAGCTATATACATACCAAGTTTGATGACTCTAGCTTCAAAATTGTGCAAATATGCAACACTTATCGATTTGACCTTTCAGGTTTATCGGTTTGCGCGATAATGGGGGCGAGGGAGGGTGTGGTCAAAAATCTATATCTCGTACAGTTTTAAAGACAGAGGCACCAAATTTAATATGTAGATAGCTGCTGACCTCCCCCAGAGATTGGACACTTGACATCCTGGCCACGCCCACTATAACGCCCCAAACGCCCCCTCTCCGCCGGAAATGCCTATATCTCGCACAGTTTTTAAGCTAGAGTTACCACATTTGGTGGGTAGATAGCTGGTACCTCCTTTAAAGAGAGGAACAAAATGTTGACGACGACCACCCACACCCACACTCCCCACTCTCCCCCACCCCCAGCAACACACAAATTGCAAAATACCGAAATTTTTTAAAATAGCAATATTTACGAACGTGAACGAGTATAACGCAGTCGGTAACGCCCGACTGCAANAAAATACCGAAATTTTTTAAAATAGCAATATTTACGAACGTGAACGAGTATAACGCAGTCGGTAACGCCCGACTGCAACGTTCTTACTTGTTTTTTTTAAAGCAGTATCCATTTTTAAACAATTTTAAAATGCCACTAAAAGAACTTACTTTTTGTAAAATCAGCAGAAAAAAAAACTTATTTACATAATTATCATATTGAAAGCCAATTTTAAATAAGAAGGTTTAAAGGTCCAAGACCAACAACTTAATCACAAACTCCTTGGTCCTACAGGTCACTACTTCAATTTGGCTACTGGGTAAAGTTTACGGAGAAATCATTTTTACATTTCTATTGCAAGACCTTGCAACTCTATTGATATGTTATTGCTTTCGAAGATGTTTCTTTAGTTGTTGCCTTCTTTTTGGCAAAGGGGCGCAACTCGATTATGTCGCTTTTCAGCGCACGAAAACTTCTACGCAGCGAGTCGGAGACCTTTTTGGTGTAGCTGGTGCTGGTGCTGCACAAGGAGAGCTTGTCCTCGTTGGCCACCGCACTTGATCGCGTCTCATGGAGCGGTCGCAGCTCATCATCTTTGGCATCGAGGCTGCTGGCATCGTTGCGCAAGTACTTGCGATTAAAGTGCAATTGTGGTGTGCCCCACTTGCGTGTCAGCTCCGGGATAACTGCGTTGTCCTCCTCTGAGTCCGGCGTCTGAGGCGCCGCTGACGTCGTTGTCGAGCCTGCCACCTCACCGATCGCCTCCTTGTACGTTCTCGTTATAATCATGCACGCGGGCACGCTTTTGCCATTGACGCCGGCATTGCTTGTCTGCTGATAATCGATGGGCAGTGGCAGACTCTGGCGCGTCGGCTTCGAACGTCGCGGCGACTTGACCGCCATGATGGTTACACGATAGTGCAGCAGCTGTCAAATGGTCAGAGTTACGTGTTGGATGCTTGAAGGAAGGATCGCGCAGTGTATACACTCACCTTATCCTCGTCGACAAAGCGCGCCAGTTCGGCCAGGCCAATGGTGACACAGGTGCCATCCATTAGTATGTCCCTATCGTATTCGCTGTGCACCGGAAACTTTTGAGTCAAGGACAGCGCTTCGTTGTCCGGCTGGAGCAGCGTCACTTCGTAGGCGTAGTTGTACTTGCTCTCACGCCGATTGGAGGTGCACGTCATCGTGAAGAGTATGCGCTGCTTGTCGTGGATCTCATAAAAGTTGAACATCTCATCGTGCGCCTGGAACACATAGTACCCGGTCAGCGGCTTGCGGCGCACTCCCATATTCCAAACGAGATCTGCGCTGACCGCACAGAACAGCTTGTCCGTATGCTGCTCCTCCAGATGCTGCTTCCACTGCACCTCCCTGCCCTGCCACTTGCACTCGCCCCAGACGCGTCCCATAAAGCACCTCATCGGCTTATACATGCACTGCTGCTCATGCCACGGCAGCAACGCCACCGGCATCCGTACCGCGCAGCCACCCGCCGCGTAACTGCAGCCAAAATGCGCCTTGGCACATAGTGCTTCTATCGTCAGCGAGCGTGCATTTGTAAATCCCTCCTGTAAATGGTAATGCATAATAATTTGGTTCGTTCGAAGTTAAAAATAATAAAATAAGCCTGCAATTGTGCGTGCATATTTATGGATTGAAATGTATATAATTAGACCAAAGGTAACAAACATGTTTATCCAAATATGATTGAATAAGTTACAAAATAACAGTTGTGCTTTAAGTGTTTTTCAAAAAAAATTATAAAATAAGACCTTTAAATAAACATTAAAAACGTAACGTTGAAAAGGTAATATTAATATGAATGGAATTTCTCGTGAAAGCACAAATGATTTTACAAAAAGAAAACCAAAACATGTTCCAAATAGCGGGGGTTTTCAAAAAATATTCTACTTTAGGGCGTGAAAACTAATTTCTTCCTTTCAATTTAAATTTTAATCTAAATTTAAAATAGAATATTAAATTTCTTTCAATAGAATGATATTCTTATTATTATACTCGTTCAGGAAGTTCAGGAAGTGAAAATAGTATCACTTGACCAAACAGGTAAGTAAAGTAAATCCATACCTCCCACAATTTTAGAGCTACGTTCTGAGTTATTGATACTTCTTGATCGGGGCCCACTGTATGTGCAAAGTCAAAGACGTCATAATGGAAGCGGCGATAAGAATGTGCGCTATACGGCGAACAGGGTGTGAAGTGGCATGCCAGTTATCGCTTACCTAACACTGACGTCAACGCGAAGAGAAGTGGCTATATCCATGTCTATGGAGAATGCTATCTACAAGGTGATATATTTTCGGCGTTGTACGTACCTTGCACAGCGGGCACATGAGCAGAATGCGGGTGCACTGCTCGCACACGCTGTGCCCGCTCTTGCAGAGCAGAACGGGCGCCTTCATGGGGCCGGCACAGCCGGGGCAGCGCAGCTCCTCGATCAGGCTCTCGTAATGTTTAGCCGACACGGTCGCGGGAGGCGTTGCCTGCTCAGCGCTGACTGTTCTGGCTGCAGCTGCAACTGCTGGTGTTGCCGATGTTGATGTTGATGTTGGTGTGACCGTATCTATGGCTGCCTCCGTTGCACTGTGACGCAGCAGAGAGGCATCACGGTTGGTCAGCGGGGTGCGTCCATCGCCGGAGCCTGTGCTCCGCGTGCGACTCAACATGGGAGGCTTGGGCGGCGGCGATAGCGGCGAACGCACCAACGTCGTCGATGTGACCAGCGTCGGTGTCGGCAGTGTGGCATATTTCACACTTAACGCCAGACTGTTGGTCGGTGGCTGCTTTCGCAGTACGGGTTCCGACTCCACTTCTGCAACGTTGCCGGCATCCTCTCGGATCACCTTAATAGTGCTCTTGAGAAAGATGCGTCGCTGCTCATTGATCTGTTCAATGGTGTTCAGGTGGCCCAAAAACTGCAGCGGTCCACTGTTTGTCTGGGCCCCGTCGCTGATGTTGCCATCGCCACAATCCTGCGGCGCATGCCCATTGCTGCTGCCATTGGTAACGTGAACTTGATCGGCGCTGCTCATGTTTCCTGCTTGCTGCCTAATAATTGTATAATCGCGACTAGTTCTTGGGACTTGCGCAGCTCTCAAAGCCTCAGCCCGGTTATGTTCGTTATTGTGTATGTGTGTGTGTGTGTCTTTGTGTGTGTGTTGGGTGAGTGTGCCGTGGCGTGGCGCGTCTTTTATCTTATCAGAGCCGCCTAACTAGGCTGCCAATCGATTTGGATTTTTTGATATATGCACATATGTATGTATTTATACATACTTATACACATGCACATATGAACATATATGTACATATATATGTGTGTGTATTTACCATGTCCACACACGTACTAAACGCACGGCTATTTGCATAGATAGTTATACTATATAATTCTACGCGTTTTCTCCCGTTAGCGTCTTCGGGAAATTATCTTTCGGACAGAACTACGCAAAAGATACTGCATGTGTTCGTTTGGAGAGGTTAACTAATTATTGTCATTGTTCCCAATTTACGACGTTCGTGTTTTTGTTACGGTTACGGTTACGGTTACGGTTTACGGTTTTTGTTTTTATACTTGTTCACGAAATAAAAACAGTATATAGGGTTCGTGCAATGTCTGTCCCTAAAGTATGAGACTTGGAACGTAGTCTTGTGTTTACCCATGTCAAATAGTGTTACGATTTTTTTTTTTTTTTTGCTACATCCACCATAGAGATGTCATATCGATTAAATCTATGTATGTATGTTTATATATACTTAAATCAATGACCGAAGTTTAAGTGTTAACTGAGCAATAGATCCTGGGTTTTATGTTTTTTCAGTATTTGTTTTGTTTTATTATTTGAAGTGTGCTTGGATAACTGTTATAGTTGTTATAACACTTTTAGAATGTATTGGGTCGTCGGTTACTCCCGACTGCAGTGCTTTCTGTTTTGACAGGTTTTCCTCTGCCAACTATTGCTGCATTTGTTTTGCCTCGGCCAGGTCGTGAAAATTATGGCCAATGTCAAGGTGCAGCTGCGCTTTCTTTTATTTTTGGAGGTCATAAGTCAACCTAAAAACTTTTTAATAGCGTTTTTCTCCACGTGCTTGTCACCATGGCTTACACACATATACAGTGGTTCACAGCTTATTTCAACCAGCAACTTGAAAAGAGTTTACTGGCCTATATAATCAAAACTATTAGGGATATCCAAAAAATTTAAACGCAGGTTAAAAGTGTGATGTTTCAACTAATAAAAAAATAATTCAATTATTTTTTTTTAAATATTTTTTTAATGTATAATAATAATTAATAACTAAGAAATGGCACAAATCGAACTCCACAGCTTATTTCAACCACAAACTTTGCAGCTGATGAAAGATCCGTTTTTTTGCAATGCAACGGTAGTTTTTTTTTTCTATGCTTTAGTCATTGTTTTTGCAATATGATGAAATAAATTTTAGCTGAATTTTGAGAGGTCAACTTGCAGTAAAGCGAATTAAGCGAAATGGAATCACGCACAACTATTGATCAGCGGGAACTTGTTCTTAAACACTTTAAAAATGGTCATTCCCGTAAAAAAATTGCTGAGATGGTTGGACTTAGTGTATATTATAACCTACTAATTTTTTTGGTGTTTTAAACATTGTTGTAAATATATTTTCTTATAGAGAGACGCTAACACATGGCGGCAGTGTTGTGGATGCTGCGCTTTCCGCACTGATCTGCAATGGCTTTTTGGGGATGCAGAGCATGGGACTGGGCGGCGGTCTGCTAATGAACATTTACATGCACGAGGAGCGCCGCTCATTTAGCATTCTCAGTCGGGAGAAGGCACCGCGCTATTTGAGCGCCGAGAACTTTACCATTTTTGAGAACGAGGAGCAGCTGAAGCAGTCCGCCTGGTCAATAGCTGTGCCCACAGAGCTGCTGGGCTATGCGTTGGCCCATGAGAGATTCGGCAAGCTGCCGTGGCAGGATTTGGTTAGGCCAACGATCTCGTTGTGCCACAGCGGCTATGTTTTGTACAAGCACCAGCACGATGCGCTCGTATTGAATGAGGAGATGGTTAGGAACGATGCACTGCTGCGCGAGATGTTTATCGATCCCCGGACCGATTACTTCCTGCGCATTGGCAGTCACATTCAGCCGCCCAAGCAACTTTGCGCAACTTACGAGCACATCGCCAACGAGGGGCCGCGCAGCTTCTACAAAGGATCGCTGCTTGCAAAGGTTTATGCCGATTTGCACGACATTGGCAGCGGTATCACCAAGGATGATCTGCAGCACGCACAAGCGGAACTGACGGACTCCATTGTTGTGCCGTTGGACGAGTATGAGCTGCATTTGACGCCGCCGCCAGGCAGTGGCCACATTCTCGGCTTTATTATGAACATACTGCACGCATTTCGTGCTGACTTTGCGGCTGCAGGCAATTTGGGTTCCTTGGAGATCCATCGGATAGTTGAGGCGTTGAAATTTGGATTTGTCCAGCGTTGGCAATTGGATGAGGCAGCCGAGGAACAGGTTAGCATGCTCTCTCTCTCCCTCTTAAAGATATGGCATACTCTGCCCTCTCTCTCTCTCTCTCTCTCTCTCTCTCTCTCTCTATCTCTCTTAGACACACACAAATACATAGCTGCCTCTGTTGCATTCATGTCAAAAATATTTATTCCCACAAAAAACTGCATTTTATTAATTTTACACAATATTTTTTTTTTTTTTGTAAAAACATTCGGGTAAAAAAACTGAAGTATTGTACTTTGGTTTCATAAATATATTTTACTAAATTAGGAAAAAAACACCATAATATTAAAGCATGTTCTTTCAAAACCGTTGCAAAATAGGAATTATGTGTATATATATTGTGATACAATTCGAAAAGCGCTCCACAATTTTATCTATTTTTTTTCAAACAGTTTTTAAATGCCTCATTATATAATATGTCTAACGCCTATAAAGAAAGCATAGAAAGCAGAATAAAATATGTATTTTAAAATTTTTTTAAGTTTTCTGGTTTAAGGTTTCTTTAATATGATTATATGATATCAACTATACAGTTTAACACTATTTCAGTTTATTGTTAAAAAATATCTTTATTTCTGCTTTTGTCATTTAATAACTTTTGCTATTTCTCTTACCCTGATGCACGCAGCTGTTGGCCAAGTTGACAAATTCCAAATTTGCCGCCAGCGTCGCCAACCTAATTAAGGATGAAAAAACTTTTAACAACTCGGATCACTATGGAGCATCGGCGAGTATAGAATCGCGCATTGAGCACGGCACATCGCATATTTCGGTGCTGCACAACAACGATGCTGTTTCGGTGACCAGTTCCATTAACTTTTAGTAAGTGCAAATCTCTTCTCATTTCAGCCGATTTTTAAAATATATGATTTATTTGCAGTTTTGGCAGCGGACGGATGGGAAAACGGACTGGCGTCCTATTCAATAACGCCATGGCCGACTTCTCTCTGAAGCACTTGAAGAACTACTTTGATCTGCCGTATGTGGAGGGCAGGAATATGTTGGTTGGCGCCGCCAGGCCCATGTCCTCAATGTGTCCAGTTATTGTTACCGAGCGCTCCAGCGGTCGGGTGCGTCTAGTTGTGGGCGCCGCTGGTGGGACAAAAATTATATCGGCACTTGTGCCGCTGCTGGTGCGCATGCTTTGGCAGCAGGCGGATATCAAGAGCGCCATCGATGCGAACCGGTTCCATCATCAGATGCTGCCCAACGTTCTACAATTTGAGTACGGTATGGTGCAGGCTGATGTTAACAGTCTGCGGGCCAAAGGACACCTATGCGAACGCTATCGGAATCGGGTCTCTGTTATTTGTGGCATTGCCCAGGATAATAGCAGCATAACCGTTAATTCGGATTATCGTAAAATTGGTGGCGTGGTTGGATTTTGAAAACAAACTACTTTTGCTGATCAGAAATATCACGAACTTGTCGTGTATTAAATGAGAGCGAATAACTACACTTTTATCAAGACAACCTAAAAAATACGCCAAAGTTTGGTAATGAAATGGTTACTAAAGTTTTAATGTTTAAATGTGAATATTTAAAGAAAATTGTAACAACTTAAATAATGTGTGTAATGTGTGTTTAACCCATTCGATCTCTGTATACATAAATGGAATAATATATTGCGTCATAGTTTTATTGATGAAATAATTTTTATTAAATTGTAATAATTGAAATTTTTAGCTAGGCCATTTGGTAATATGCAATTCAGATCTCGAGCTATCAGTACGTTTTTTTTTTTTTGTTGTTTTATTTACTTTTTTTTATGTGTTTAATTTGTCTTTTAAGTAATTGATGTTGGATCTGTTGAAGGAGTAGCTCTATTTTTATCTTCTGCTCATACTCTGTAGGAATTTGTAGTAAGCTCTATTTGCTCTATGCGTTTATATATATATGTGTATATATATATATATGTAGATGTGTATATCTGTATATGTATAAGGTATATATGCATGCACGTACATAGGTAATAGTAGTAGTTGTTTTTTCTAATAGTAGTAGTAATAGTTTTAGTGTGTGTGTGTGTGCGTTGAGAGAAGGAACCGTTGTCAGTGTGAGTGTTATTATTATAATTCTTTTTGTTTTTCTTTTGTATTTGTATTGTTTCAATTAATTGAGCACTAACGTCACAATATTACGTGACGTACCTTCATATAATATCATAAATTATAGCAAATGCTTGGCTTTGCACACTTTACTATATATGTCTGTATATATCAACTATGTATAAGTACAATGGTATGTATAAAAAATGCAATCAACAATATCAGTCTGTTGCCAAATATTATTGCAACATCATCTCTCTTTCTCTCTCTCTCTCTCTCTGTCTCTATCTGTCTATCTGTCGCTAGTTGCTTTTATGGTAATTGATAGTTAGCTTTAGGGCCAGGCAAAATTAATACCAGTTTGCTGATAGAACTTATTGTTGAACGGCCGATAGAACTCTCTGAGGCGCTCGATCGCATTGGCATCGATATGCGGATGGTTTCGTCCCTTGGTCTTGCCCAGACAGTGGGGCGTGGAGCGCGCCTCCGATTTGAACAGGCAGGGGAATCCCTTGGTGGCATTAAAATAGAAATGCTTCTCGGTGACGACACGCTTCAGACCCAAAAAGTCCTGTACACGTCCAATCTCATAGGCCGGATCCATAATCAGTCGCTCGCCGCTAATAAAGAGCAGCTGCGAGAGCGGAAAAAACAGGAGCCAGTGCTCCAAATATCGCGCATAGACACCAATCTTCACTGGCCCCCAATTGGTGTCCACCACCGAATAGCTACCATTGACAAAGGCCAACTGCTCGAACCGCTTCATGTCCGCCTTTTTACTAGCCGCCTGCGTATAATCCGAGATGGCGCGCGTCACCGGATCTCGTACCACAATTAACAGTCTAACGGAGATGGGGAAATCAAGTTCATGAAATTTTAAAATTAAATACCAATCTTATATTATGACTACTAAGAGTATATACTTTTCTTTGAATGGAGGTTCGATCTTCATCAAACTACAATAATCCATATATTTTAATGAAATTAAAAATTTAAAAAAAAAATTATTTTTTAAATTGGAGATATTTTTAATGTAGAATTAATCTTAAGTCCAAACCACGACCAAAATGCCTTCGAACATTAAAATCGGTTCAGTTTTGACCAAGTTGTGGGAGTTTGAAAGATGGGAGCTACAGATTCCAGAACTTTACATGTCAAAATTTTTGTCAATTCTGACATGATTTTCGACCAAAAATTTTACCCCCTCAGAAACACTTTGAATGTTGTTTTTAATGCTAATTATCATCAATAGTATCGATTAAAAATGTAAACTCGCAATTCTAAATTTAGAAAAAAATTTTTTTTTCGAAAATGAGTGAGGGGGGAGTACACGATTTTTTTTCGAAAAAAATAAAAAAAAAATTATTTTTAAAACTGGAGATATTTTGAATTAAGAATTAATCTACACTTCGAACCACGACCAAAATGCCATTGAACATTAAAATCGGTTCAGTTTTGAACTAGTTTTAGAAGTTTCAAAGATGGGTTTTAGAAGTTTGAAAGCTCGAATCTGAGAACTGTATATGTCAACAATTTTCTCAATTTTGATTTGTCAAGTACTTTTAGTTTTTATTATACCCTATTGGAATTGCTGCGCATTCCTTGGCTGCAGTCCTATTTATTGACACCTAAATATTTTTGGGGCTCTACTCACTTGGTGGCTGTGTTCATGTGGTAGACGCGCTGTGGCACCTCCTTGGTGACAAAGTAGCTGGGCGTCTTCTCCATGGTGATTTGTCCCTCGATGGTGTAGGGCATGTGGTGGCGGTACCAGCGCAGCCCGCGCTGATAGTGCCTGTCGAAGAAGTGCACCTCAGAGCCGGCGGCGCGCACATCCGGATGCAGTCGTATGAACTCCAGCAGGGCACGTGTGCCGCTCTTCTTGACGCCAATGATGAGCGTGTCCGGCAGGTGTCGCGATGGACGCAGTCCCTGCTGTCGCAGCATCTGGTACTTGGGCGCACCATCGACGCTGGCCGTGGCGCTCGCATTCAGGACCGATATCGTGCTGTTGGAGCTGGCGCCAAAATCGACGGCAGCAGCTGCAACTGCAACGGTCGCTCCGCTAACATTGCGCTGCGGCGGCGTCAGCAAATTGCGTAAGTTGCTCTGCGTGGGTGGCAAATTTCGAAGGCGGGAGGGTGGAAAATAAAATCAAATAGTAGCAATACGATGTGAAAGGCGATCTGAAGCTTACCTGCTGCAGGCTGCGACTGATGCTGGCGAAGATGCAGGCATTAAAGCTGTACGAGAAGTAGACGAGCGTTACGCAGACCACCAGGGCAATGGCCAAGCTGCGGCTGCTCAGATTCAGACTGTGGCACCAGATGCTCACATACATTGCACTAAACAAACACACACACACACACACACACAGCGCTGTGGGCGATTTAGCCGCGTTGTGCCATGGTTGAGACCCAGTGGCCGCCCTCTGGCAATTGGGCTAGTCTACCACATTTTGGTCCATCAATGGCCAATAGTTGACAGTGGCTTCCCAGCTCCAGCAACGATTGCAGCACCAAATTTTGTCGCCTCCGCTTATGTTGTTGTCGTCGCAGCGAAATTCCGGAAGTGATGCAGGCGGGCGAACGGAAGCACAGTCCCTGTTACTGTTACTGGGTCGTACGTTGAGGTCCCAGGCGCAAACGCGAGTGCACTCGCTCTCGCTCTCTCTCACTCTATCCCTCTCTCGCTCCCACTTTGCACCCTGTGCAAGCTCTGTGCTTACCACAAAAGGTTGGCAACTCTTCATTTACATACTCGCTGCGCATGACGTCACAAATGCTGGCAAACTCTATTATCTGTTAAATATAGTATCTGTGTGGGTATTAGGGTTAGTCTAATACAGTGAGTCAAAAAAAATTGTATATATTACTAAATGTTTCTTAAACAAAATGGTATTATTATTTTGCCGATTACCCAAGTTGATGAAAAGTTATGTTAAAGCGAACTTAAAAAATAAAGCTGTACCAATACTTTTTCGACTCACAATGAATATTTTGAAGTTAAGAATGAATTCTATTTAGCTTCAACGAGAGAAACTCGTTAATAGCTGAGGCAATCTTGTGCCTTGGTTGCCTGCTCTCTCGCAACACCCTCAGTAAACGGTACTCAAAAGTAAACAAACTGATAGCCGCCTACCGCACCCCTCCCCCTCTCTCAATATTGCCCCATGCAGATGAAAAGTGACGGGCAAACGTTTGTTCCACTTAAGCAGCGCTCACTTTACACGCTCCCGGCGGAGCTTTTAGTTGCCGGGGCTTCTGGACGGACATTATCAACGGCAGCGCCATAAGATTAGAATTATTACTATCGGCTGCAAAGCTTTCGTGCATCTCTTAAGAGAGAGGGAGGCGAGAGAGGGGGTGGGAGGGGGAGGGTAATTGTCATGGATTTGAATTCGGCTGGACGACCATCGGCTGGCGCCTTATCAGCTGGGCATCCGTTTATCCGCGTGGCTCATTTAACTGGGCTGGGATTAGTCATCATCATGCAGGTGCTGTCGGCTGTTGGCTTTATCTAATCAACGGTGTTGACTGATTTCACTATAACTGTTCTCAGTCGCACTTTTAACGTTGGCCAAGATCGTCTCGTAGCCAATAATAGCAATTAATAACAATTATGCATTAGACGCCGACGAATTTACACAGTTTGTACAAATATGTCGAATTTATGGAGCACATGTGTGCTCAAGTTTTTCAAATACGCCCCCAGCTATGTGGGTAAGTGGCTCCAAATCGCCAAACTGAATCGTTACATAAACCACAACAACAACAACAACAACATTTACGTATCCAACTTTTCCAGTGTGTCTCTGCTTCCTGCCTTGCGGTCTGATCTTTGGCTACACGCTCTGCTCCTTTGTGGCCGAGCGCAATCTGCAGGCCAACCTCGTTGACTATGGACCCCTGATATTGGGCGCCTGTCTGGCCCTTCTCTGCGCCATCGGCCTGCTGGTGATCAAGTATCTGAAGCACTGCATCATCTACTGGCAACCATTCATTTTGATGGCGGCGGGCATTTTCAATTTGCTCTCCAGCTGTTTCTACTTTGCCGATGGCTTTGGTGAGTATATCCTATATACGATATATACTTATAATTCTAGAAATACAAAATTATCATTCAACTAGTTTCATTTAACATGCAAACATCACTTAAATCATCTTTTTTTTTATACTCGTTCACAAAGTGAAAAGAGTATATTGGTTTTGTGCAATGTCCGTCTTGCTGTCCGTCTGTCCGTATGAACGCAATTATTTTCG
>SCDT01002688.1:0-11811 GCA_004143765.1 Drosophila melanica
CGAGTGTGGTTCGGTAGAGAGGCACGAGAAAAAGGGAAGACACAGAGTTAGTTGTGTTTAGGATCCCGGTGCGACCGAAACTCGCTGCGCTTAAAACGGTGGCAACTAACAACGAGAACAATGACGCTGCACCATATATATCTTATTCAATCGATGAATATTGATATGCAACGTAAAAATGAGAGTTATATGGCAAGCCTGATCAAGGTAATTGAATCTTAATTCAAATAAAATGCGAGTCGCAACTGGTGGGCGGAATCACCGTAAAACTATCCCGTAGTTTTACCTAAAACGTCAAGAATAGCTAGCTTAGATATACGTCGCTTTAGAATACCCGTTGCTGTTTGTACCTCGGAAATTCTGGTTTGGCCGTCTTTAGCTCGTAAAGGTTGGACAACCACGCCCCTTTTCCAGCTTCCTCTGGCCTGGTTCTCGTCGCAAATTAGAGCCACGTCTCCAGCCTTAATGGGCTTATCCGGCGAAAACCATTTCGTTCTTCTGGTCAATGTTGGTAGATATTCCCCAATCCAACTTAGCCAGAATGTATCCTTCAATTGTTGCGCTATGTGATATTGTTTGCGAAAGCAGAGTATCCCGCCTTCGCCAGGTGTCTGTGTTGAATTTTTAGTACCCAGTAGGAAATGATTGGGTGTCAGTGGTTTCGGTTCATCGACACTTACTGGCTAGCGGTCTACAAATTAGAATGTTCTCGGCTTCTATTATTAGACTTCTCAGAGTCCCAACTCTAGGCCTGTTCCTGTCTGTTCCTTTGGAGTGACTTTTAACACGCGCTTTGTTGTTTAAATTAAACGCTCCCAGCATCCCCCTGAGCTGGGATTACATGGACAATTAAATTCCCATTTAATGTCTTTTCCTACTAACTCTGTTTTTATATATTTGCAGTCAAATATATATTTTGTCTTCTTTATCTTGTTATCCACTCCAAGGAAGTTTGTGCCCATGTCAGATCTTATGACGCTAGGAATACCTCTTCTGTTCATAAAGTTTCTTATGACCATGAGATGGGCGTCAGAGGACAAGTCTTCTGATAGCTCTAAATGAATAGCTCTGACTGTCAAACAGGTGAATAAGGCTACCCAGTGGTTTTTCATGCCTATGACCAACAGTAACTAGTACGTGTCCAAAATATTCAAGTCCGGTAAAATTAAATGGTCGATTATATGGCCTGACTCGATTCAGTGGCAGTTGTCCAATCAAGGTTGACACTGGCTTCGCGCTCAGAGTTTTACAAAATTGACACGATGTTTTAGCGCGCTAAAGAGTACAGCGTAAATCGATCACCCAGACTAGATGTGCACCACAGAAGCTGTTGTCGATGCCGAGATTGGAGCTGCAAGCAGCTGTTCTAGGCACCCGTTTAAGGACCTCAATATTGGAGCGTCACGACAAAAGAGTAAAGCGGTCAGTAATGTGGTCTGACGCGCGAACAGTGCTTTCATGGATTTGTTCTGACCAACAACAACACAAACAGTTTATAGCACACCGTGTAAGCGAGATTTTGCAATCAACAAATCAAAACGACTGGCGCTGGGTGCCAACACAGCTAAATCCAGCGGACAAGGCTACCAAAACAAGCAAGGAGCAAAATGAATCGCAGACAATATGGACACGAAGACCCATATTTCTAATAAGCCCAGAAACACTATGGCCTTGTCAGACACAACTGACAAAATCTATAGAGGACTCAGCGGAAAGGCGTAAAACCATCCTGCATGTGGGGTCTGGAGTACTGATTGACATGGGACGTTTTCCCAGATATCTTCGCCTGAAACGAACGAAAGGACAGGAGCGAAACAGGTAAATTGTCATTCGTGGAGCTGCGTCAGGCGGAACGGACATTATGCAGACTGGCTCAATCGCAGTCGTTTAAAGAAAAAATAAGAGAACTGCAAAAAAAGGCTTAGTATCGAAAAGCAGTACGATTTACGCATTGTCGCCTAAATTAAACGAGCATGGTGTAGTCGTCGTATATGGATGGCTTGATTATGCTACCATATTTCCTCAAAGAGCACGGCCGCCCGTGATACTACCAAAGGGCCATGGGCTAACCAATTTGATTGTACAGTACAACCAAGAAATATATCAACACCAGAATGACGAGTTAATCGTTAATGAAATACGACGAAAACGTGAAGCTTAATGCTTGTTTCTGGCAACAAAAAATTTGATGAGTAACATCGCGCCATTTAAAAGTACTTTACCTTTTCTAGCTGTCCCAGCCACTGTACAAATCGGTCAAATAGCTTGTCTGGTAGTGGATCGTTCCAACATATACCTGTACGCCACACGTCTTGCACCAATATTTTGCCACATATCATTAGGTCAGCAAGCATGCCAAACGGGTAATTGACGGACATTACCAGACTGAATAGTTGCCTTTTAGTTGGCCGTTTCACTCCTTTGACGATTTCCTTGTCAACGCGATTCATTTTCAGGTCGAAGACAAGATCTTCCAGAACAAGCCTAATATCTTGTCCACTGCTTTGCTATCCAACTGTACTTGTATAAATATCGTCGCTTTCATATTCAATCAGGCTATGCTGAACTTTAGCTGAGTTAGAAAAAAAGCCTCTTAATTTAAAATAAGCCAGTCCGTGGACTTGTTTGACTTCCTTGCTGATGGCGTATGCATTTTCTTCCGAATCAAAACTTGCCACAAAGTCGTCGACGTAATGATTCGATACAATTGCTTTTATAACCTCGTTTCTAAAGTCAGTAGCATCTAAAGTCAGTAGCATTTTGCGCATTTATATTTTTGACATATTGAGCGCAACAGGGGGAGCATGCAGCTCCGAAGATTATGATCTGCATCTTGTATGTCTCGACTTCATCCGAACTATTGCCATGTCGCCATAGAAATCGCAATGAGTCCTGATCTGACTGTTTTACTCGTACATGTAAGAACATCTCCTTGATGTCTGCGCATACAGCAATCATACCCTGCCGGAATTAAAACAATATTTGAGTTAATGGTGGGTTTTTGTCCAGTCCTTTCAGCAAGTTAGTATTTAACGAAATTCCATCCACCATAGCAGCCGCATCAAAAACAAGTCTCATCTTTTTGGGCTTGTTTACATTGTGGACGCCAAAATGCGGCAAGTACCAAGTGCGTGGACCGACCTGGTTCGCCACCTCTTTTGATAGCTTAACAGCGTATCCCTTTTTACCAGATCCATTATAGCCATGTCATATTGCTCTTTTTGATGAGCATTTCGTACTTTGTTTTCAATGGCAACCAGTCTTTTTAGAGCTATGTCAAAGCTATAGGGCAATTTTATATTATCTACCGACCATAGAAGTCCATTTTCAAAAGCGCCGTCCAGTTTTGTTGTTGTTTCTTATGTAGCTTATACATGTCATTATCAAGGTTATTTTCGATTTTACACGCATGCAGTACTACCGACAATCGTGTAGTTCCATGCTAGGGACTGTATTGCCTGTTAGATGCAACCATCTATTGTTGCTATCTGCTGCACGAATCCTAATTTGGTATTTCATTGACCCTACATCTTTGGTATGGCTGCCGATCCAGTTTAACGACAGCTTCTCTTTTGGCTCGTTTATACCAATGTTCTTAGCAATCTCTTCATTCATCAATGACGACTCTTCGTCTACAAATGCGAACGTTTCCACTATCAATTTGGTCCAGTGACCTCCACCGGCAGAACCTTGAATAATAACTTCGAAGTTCCTGCTTTGATAGTATTGGCATTAACTACGTCTACAGATGTCACGTGGTGATTATTAACATTTGGCTTGATCTTAGTTTTGTGTAGCATTTGATTATGATACAATATGCAATTGCCTACGCCACGTTCTCACTTCTTTTTGCAAGAATTCAAATTATGCCCATGGCGCAGGCATCCATAACATAAATATTATTTTCTCACCAATGCCCAACTATCCTCGATGTTTGTCTGTGCGAACAACTCGCATCTGTCCAGCATGTGGTTTCCTTTGCAGCGAGGTCATCTATCAAGTGTCTTTGTTTGCGGTGCATGATTACTACGCAGATCACCTTTACCTGCTTGTTTACTTGATGCAGTTACCAGTGAAGCCCGAGTAATGTCCATAGCCCTACTCTTAATTCAGTTAGCAAAATCCTTCAGATCTGGGTATAGACGAATAGTAGCTGCAAATTTTGACCATCCCATTCTGGTTCTCATCGGCAGATCTCTTAGTAATACTGGATTATTCAGGTGTTGCGCCGCGTTTGCTGTTTCCAAGAATATAACCATGATAGTTTGGCGGCAAAAGACACAATCTTCTCTAAGCTGTTTTCCATTATTTGCCAAATTTCTGATACCTTTTCCATTTGGCTCCGTATGAACAATTCGGAATGTCCGTATTTGAATTCAAGGCCGCTCATAATATGTTCTACATTTGCCGGATTGATCAGCATTCATTCAATTTCGTCTTTTACATCTCCCTTCAGCTTTTCTGCAGCCTCAACAAATTTTCTAGGTTAGTGTAACCAAAGGCAGCAGTAGCTTCCCTATACATACTACTAAAGACAGGCCAATCCTCGGCTTGGCCATTGAATAAAGCAAGTCAATCATTTTACTAGCACCCCAATATCGATTCATGTTAACATTATTACTTCCTAGCCCATTATAATAAGGTCTTCCTTTGCGTTACAACTCCGTAGCCCCATGGCACCAAAATCAGACTCACCCTGGATCAAATTAGTATTTAGGTTGACATCTCCTGCCGTCTTCCAATCCGCCCCGGGCGTGCTAGAACCGCCAGTAACTGTAACGCTTGCCTCTTGAGCGACTGCATGATAGCCGCCGCTCGTTAGCCCCAGACCAATGTCAGTGTCAATCGTGTCATCCTGTACATGTGCGCTGCGCGCGCTAAATCCGCCAGTGCCGCCCAGTGGGGCACGGGAACCATGTGTGTTGTTGAACTCATTTTCACAATTTGTGTGCATTACAGAACTCAATTCCTTTTTGACCGTATCCTTCATCATCTCTTTCAGATCTCTGATCTCTGCTGCCTGGGAACTCATCTGTTCCATAATTTTATGCATAATGTCTTGCATAAAAGCTGGAACCGATTTACTCACCTTATTTTGGATCATTGTCTGTTCTTCATCACTGCTGAGATCATCTCTATCGCCTTCAGTGCTCATCTTATTTTTTCCCAATGGCGTCGATGTCGAAATGTCTCGCTACTTTTTTCCGTCGCGCAAGTTCATTCCGCTTCAGTGTTGTTATTGTGTTTGAGCAAGACAACCAGATGTCTGCGAGTCTGCCTGTATTAAAGCCAAGCTAATATACATACATACAATTGAATTTCACAATCCTTTGAAATACTATTGTTTTCATTGAAACTGGCGATGGTCTTTTTATGTTTAATAAAATTCTTGCGTGCACGCGGGTTCACTACACGTTTATAGGACCGCCCACTTTTCCACAAATTTATATCTTTCAAATTTGTATTATTATTAAGAATAGTGAGCTTAGCGCGTTTATTAAATAGTGTGGTGACCGCCACTAACTGCTATCGATACAAACATATTGATATTCGATTAATATTGATATGCACCGTAAAAATTACAGTTATATGGCAGGCCTGATCATGGGTTCAGGGCCACAGAGTTGAAACGCACTTTTGGTTTGTAAGTTACAATTCAAATCTTAATTAAAATAAAATGCGAGTCGCAACACTGCAGTTGGGGCCGCATATGTATAAAAAAAAAATAGGTTTGGTAAATGTTGTGATTTGTTTTACATAGGCAAAAATATAAATTCCGTATCGTCTTTACGCGAACTCAAACCACCTATCTTTCAACTTTAGCTTCACAACTCTTACCGGTTACGCCACACTACCAATTAGTAGTGTCTTGTTTTATCTTGTGATAAAATTCAACTTAAACGGTGCAAAAACAAAAATCCACAAAACATTTACGCTCCTCGAGCACTGCAGCACTACCTCTACCTTGACCTGTAGGGTCATCCATACGAAAACAGGTAATACCCGTGTAAGTGGGTTTCTGAGATGAGCAAAGTGCCTACATCATTGATGGCCGGCTGCCTGGAATTCACTTCTTGCTTATAGCTTTTGTACACTTTATACACTTTTTTTAGCAGCATGATAACCCTCGCTGTTGGAGCGTCGCATGTCTGCCACCGTATTGGCCTGGCATTGATTCGAGTTTGTCTATTTGAGGCAGTAGTTTTGGTTTGGTGGAGATCATAGCTGCGAAAACATTGCCTGATTCTGTTGTTCTTTCTAGGGAGCTCAATTATGACCCGTTGACGGCCAAACTTATTAGTTCACAGCGTGTGCCTGTTACTATGAGCCTGATTTAGGTCTACATACCAGAAGTTTGGGCTAGGAGAGTCGATGGAGAATTCTGCGCTGGCATCACTTGTCGGCCTGGCCCCTGTGTATGTTCGTCACAGTGTGGCCATACCATGTGAAGGCACCTTCAGCCTCCAACTCCATCTGTTCGTGAACGCTTTAACTATGGAATGTATGTCCTGTAAACTTAAAAATGCGACAACGGCAAGATTGTTGAAATGTTAATATCTCACCTATCTTTCTATTGATTTTAATGACGAATATCTTAAACAACACACAGCAGGACATCCCGAAAAGCGAAATATCATGGAGAATTTTCCGCAGATTTTAAACAAATATAAATTTTAAAATTGTTCAATTCCTTTCGGAAGTACAACTATTCAAAGTTGTATACATATTGCAATTTCTTACAGACATGAACATACATTTTTGGGAAAAATTCAAGTTTTTGGTTTAATTGCATACAAACCTATATGCCGATTCAGTGTTTCATAGCGTTACTTATACTCTAAAAAAAAATGATACAAATATATTGTAATGTTCAGTAACAAAATTATGATTTTGTAAAACTGGATACTATTTATACTCGTTCACGAAGTGAAACTAGTATATTGGGTTTGTGCAATGTCCGTCATGCTGTTCGTCTGTCCGTCCGGATAAACTCAACTTTTTTCGGCGCTATTGAAGATAGAGACTTGAAACTTTGGATATATTTTTGTAGTTATACTCTTTAGACAAAGAGTTAAGATTTTTGTGCCACGCCCACTGGGCGGCTGGCAATACGATATCATGTCGATACACCTCAAATCGCAATTATTATTTCCCACAATTTTAAAGAAAGAGCCACCAAATTAGGTATGTAGATTGCACCCTTGATATCCTGGCTACGCCTACTAGAACGACCCCAGCGCCCCCGCCCTAAAAAATTGGAAATGCCTATATCTCCCAAAGCTTATGAGCTAGAGTCGCAAAATAGGGGATATATATTAGTGGGAAGCTCCCCCCAGAAGTTACAGAAAAATATTTTCATCCAGTACCCCCTACCCACCCCCACAAACCGCGAATATCTATATCTCAAACAGTTTTAAAGCTATAGTCACAAAATTTGGTAGATAACTGGTCACCTCCTTTAAAGATCGTTAAAAAACATTCACAGCCACACCCCCTTCCGCCCCCGCAAACCGCGAAAATCTATATATCGTACAGTTTTAAGGAGAGACACTAAATTTAATATGTAGATAGCTGCTGACCTCCCCCAAAGATTGCACACTTGACATCCCGGCCACGCCTACTATAACGCCCTAAACGCCCCCGCTCCGGAGATGCCCATATCTCCCACAGTTTATAAGCTAGAACCACATTTGGTGGGTAGATAGCTGGTCACCTCCTTTAAAGAGAGGATTAAAATGTTGCCGACGACCAGCCCCCACCCGCACCCTCTACTCTCCCCCACCCACAGCACAACACAAATTGCAAAATAACGAAAATTTTTCAAAATAACAATATTTAAGAGCACGCGGACCTGCACCATTTCATCCCGGGTTCGGATTTCGCCCAGTTCATGGCTCAGCCGAGCAACTGCACAGATTTGTCAACAGCGTTATTGTTGCATTTAATGCTGGCGAATACTGCAACGCCGTCTATTTGAACGTGCAGCAAGCTTTCGGTCCCAAACACTATCGCTGGCCTTCTTGCCAAACTCAAAGCATCCCTTCCCGCCCGATTCTTTCTGATGCTGGGCCGATAGCAAGATTGAAAGTTTGCAGTCAATGTCATAAATTACATTTTCGACGCTTGCCGGAGTATCACAGGGGAATGTTAAATACTTAATACTATTAGGTAATATTGTATAAGCATGACAGGCATATTAAACTATAAACAAAATTGATAAGAAATGTATACCAACATGTTAGGGTCATAGAAATAACTTACAATATGCAAGAAAGCACTCAATTTTAAAATGTTGTCGGTTGCGGATCATGTTGACGAAAAAAGAGCACTATGTCCTCAAAAACCTCTTGAAATCCTTTATTTCCGAAATTTGCGCAATCGCATATCTTATTAATGATTAAAGATATACTTTACACTAGGGACAACTCTTTTTAATGTGTCCGTAATTCAATTTTGAAGATTTTAAGGTATATAAATCTGCATTATACAACACTCCAGTTTTGGATATTGATGCAGACAGATCTAACAAGTGCAATGATAATTATCTAGTTAATACTACTGCATTACAAAAATCAATACTTAGAGAAATACAGGTATGCTATTATGAAATTTTAAATTACTCAAAGGATATGGCTGATTTAATTTATGAACATTCTTAAGAATTTTTAGTGCATTTCTAACATGTGTCTTATCTATGAAAAACAAACTTTAACTTTGACGGCCCTCTGACGAGCACATTTGTATCCGATTTCAAATATACATATCCGATACAAATACTCGTTTCAGGGCGTAGCTAACGCAAAAAAATTTGCACTATACTGCTAATACCGACTGCCACCTAAGGATTACTATATTCTTAATTATATTTATACTCGTTCACGAAGTAAAAAGAGTATATAGGTTCTGAGGAATGTCCGTCTTGCTGTCCGTCCGTCTGTCTGTCCGTATGAACGCAATTATTTTCGCCGCTATTGAAGCTAGAGACTTGAAATTTTGAATATATATACTCGTGTGTACCCGCGTCAGATAAAGTGTTAAGGATTTTAGGCTGCGCCCACTGGGGACGTGGCAAACAGATATCATCTAAAGTCTACAAGTTTAAAGCTAGAGTCACCAAACTTGGCATGTATATAGCTGGTGAGCTCCCAAACAGATTGCGACCTTGATATTGCGGCCACTCCCACTATAAGGCCCCCCAGCGCCCCCGCTCTCAAAAATCGGATATGCATATATATCCCACAGTTTTTAAGCTAGAGCCACCAAATTTTGCATATATATTGCAGGAATGATCCCCCAAATATAAAAAAACAGTTTTTTGGCCACACCCTCTCCCGGCCTCATAATCGCGAAAACCGATGAGTCTGAAAGGTCAAATCGATAAGTATTGCATATTTGCACAATTTGTAAGCTAGAGTTACCAAACCTGGTATGTATATAGCTGGTGAACTCCCCCACAGATTGCACCTTTGATATCCCGGCCACGCCCACTAGAACGCCCTCCAGCGCCCCCGCCCTGAAGAATCGGAAATGGCTGTATCCCTAACAATTTATAAGCTAGAGTCACCAAATTTGGGACTATTACCGGAATGCTCCTCCAAACATCACAGAAAAAAATTTTTGGCTGCGCCCCCTCCCGCCCCCGTAATCGCAAAACCCGTTATATTTGGCAGCTCCAATCGATAACACGTGTAGATCTCCCGCAATTTATGCGATAGAGCCACCAAAATTGGTATGTAGACAGCTGATGTCCTGCCCCACAAACTGCATCCTGGATATCCCGCCCACGCCCACTAGAACGCCCAACGCCCCCTCCTTAAAAAATCGAAAATGCCTATATCTCCCAGAAATTTTAAGCTACAGTCACTTAATTCGGGATGTATATTAGTGGGTAGCTCCCCCAGAAGTTACAGAAAAATATTTGCGGGCAGTACCAAACCCAGAATAACGCAGTCGGTAACGCCCGACTGCAACGTTTATACTTTTTTATTTTAAAAATGTTCGGTTTTTTAAAACTAACTTTAAAACTGTGAGATTTTGATTTTTACTGAATTTATTAGTATAGTCGTGAGCGAAATTTGTGTGCCTATCTTTAAGGGAGTCGATCAATTATTTACCTTCTATATTTAGTGATCCTAGCTTTAAGCTTTATATAGATTCTCGGGGCTTGTGGGGCGAGAGGGTTCGCAGCCAGAAACTGTATTCTCTAAAATCTGGGGGAGCTTTCCTGTAATTTATTACCCAAATTTGGTAACTCTAGCTCATAAAAATGGGGTATATATAGGCATATCCGATTTAGCTCCAGGGCAGTGAAGTTACTTACAGAAAAACTGATGAGACGTTTAAAGGTTTTCAGCATAAAGGACAACAGACTTATTGGTCTGAAGTCTTCCGGATAGGTGTGTGAGGCTTTGCCCGCCCTAGGTATGAAGACTACTCTTGATTCCAGACAGGTAACTGGTATCTGGCAATCACACCTGCTTGTTGCAGATGAGCGGGAATAATATTTTCTGGTTCGGGTGACTTAAGCTTTATATCGCCCAGCTGACATTACGTTTGATAAAAAGGAATTCACTTATGACCACTTTCACCACCCTGTGGTTGTTAAAAGAACATCAAGTGATTCTTTGCTTAATATTGTCTACGAGATATCGCTTTGATTGATCCTAAGGATGT
Organism: Drosophila melanica; assembly: GCA_004143765.1. Taxonomy (NCBI): domain Eukaryota; kingdom Metazoa; phylum Arthropoda; class Insecta; order Diptera; family Drosophilidae; genus Drosophila; species Drosophila melanica. The sequence goes on from SCDT01002688.1 coordinate 10,675, forward strand.
ATTGGACTTTGACAGAATCTTCCGTAACCATGAGGCCTCCGTAGTTTCTTCATTGTCAGTGCAGAATTCATGCCAAGATGCGCTTTTAGTCATATTAAATATGGATGCGTTAGGGTCTCTCGTAATCATGAGCGCGTCGAATTCATTGCCATCTAAGTCTCTTTTGTTTGGAGGTTCCGGCTCCCAGGAAACGACCTGCTCCCTGCGGCTCTTTAGCAGAGTAGGAAATCCAAAATCGTACATGAGGTCTGACTGAAGTTTTTAAGTCAGCTTTTTAGGAGTACCGGGCCCATTTGGTTTTTGTTATTATTTGGATTCCTATTCATCTGATTTCCACGAGTGGAGGAGAAGAAAAGTCCGCCTGCTCAAATATCCGTGCTATACCAATCAAGCTCTCACAGGCCTGAGGTCGCCAAGTAACATGACGTATCTTTTAGGACTGATCGCATGACACCTTAGTCCGGCCCTGTACCCCTGACCAAAACTGTGACCTATTGACACAATTTAAGGCTATTGAGAAAATCTTTCTTCGCATTAGAGGAAACAAGCTTATCTAACACTGGCTCTAACATTAACCACAGGAGTGTTATTACCAGTCGGCCTGGGTTCTGTCGGTGATTCTCGCCGGAGATTTTTTCACCGTAAAATTGTTGAGTTTATGCGCATTGACACAAAAAAGGTTACACCCCGAGCTATTGCTCTTCTCTAGTACTCAAAAACTCAAAATTTTCTCCACATCAGCGTCTAGTCTAGTCTTCGGCTAAGTCAATGGAATGTTTCTCTATGTCGATATTTTCTAATCATCTGTCTTCCCCAGACAATTCCAAATAATCAAGTTCGTCATTCCCACAGTTTACACAGGTTTTACTGAGCTCAATATCGAAAGTCAAAATACTCAAAAAATCAACCCGACATTTTTGCAGATACGAGCATTTGAAAAACACTTGTAGTGATCGGAATCTCAATACGTTCAACAATCGTTCGATTTTCCCCACCAGCTATTTGAACTATCGACATATATTGCAGCATAGGTATTCCCAGTTTTTATACTCGTTCACAAAGTGAAAAGAGTATATTGGTTTTGTGCAATGTCCGTCTTGCTGTCCGTCTGTCCGTCTGTCCGTATGAACGCAATTA
>SCDT01002689.1:0-15379 GCA_004143765.1 Drosophila melanica
CCTTCTATTATCACCTTGATGGGCCCCAGACGTACGCATAAAATTTTAATGAGATTGTTAGCGGCATAAAATATACACTCCATATAGTAAGCAGCATAGAGCAAACCCACCCCACACACACACACACACACACACACACACACCCAACTTTATACAGCATCATTTTGCTGGGGTTTGAAGCCAGCCCAACGATGAGCCAGCAAAGGAAGCAAGGCAACTCTGCAGGTTGCACACGCCAGAAAGGAAATGGTGCCAGCCGAAAGACAAAGAATCAGGCATACAATGAAAATCCCACCCCCACCCCCACCTTCGCCCATCCACCTTCGTTTTGAGGCCCTGACGCTGCCAGCAGCATTCGTTTTGTCCGTCGATTAAAATATTCAAATGCCAGACTCGAAAACTTCGCACAATTTTAAATGCATTTTTAAATGTGCCATAAACATCGTTTTAGGCGTCTAGGCGGAAAATGCGGTATTATTATGGGCGTGACACTTTACAAAATACGAAGAAGAAGAAGATGATGAAAAAAATAACCAAAGAAAAGCGCTCATTTATCGCTAAAGCCAAAGCATCCAAACCATATAATGAGCACAGAAAATGAAAAATTAAAGCCATCTTTTGAGGGGAACTGGGGGCGTGGCACAATGTAAGTATCCTATTTAAGATTATTAAGCCATTTGGATTAAAAGCAGTAGCTGTTTAATAGCAGCTGTCTGTATTAAAAATTTTCATATTTTTTTGTGCCAAAATAATTTCATAAAATTCTTTATGAAGCAACGAAACAGTAAACTCAATTTGCACTGTGCTCATTTTAAGCTATATTTCACATTTTACCAGAAGTTCCAAAGTCTCTCGGGCGAGTGAGTAAACAAAATAAGCTTAAAAAGTTTTGTAATTCAACTAATATTTATTTTCAACTTTTCGAATCGCTAACAAATCAATTAACAGCTGCATAACTGTCCACTTGTGGTAAGGTCTGTTCCACGATTCAACTCACATTTGACCCACACGGCGGAAGCCTAGAGATGCAAACGTGATTGCTTTTTAGCCACTAAATCTATGTAAATTGATTTTTTTTTTTTTTATATATATATATTTTTACATTAGCAAAATAAAAAAAAAAAATAAAAATAACGCAAATCCATTATTATTTATGAGCTGATGGCAAATACTCATATAGCTACATATAATAAAGTTTTTATAATGGTTTTTATATTGATTACAGTTCTAGTTTTATGACATTTACTATTTTTTGCCGGCTCGTAATTAATCTTTTTATGAGCTGCCGTTAATTGCATGAAATATGCACGATGATTTCTAATGAAGCTATTCCAAGATGTAATATTAAAATATGTTTTTTTTTTTTGGTGACTTAATCACGAGCTCATCGCTAGCTTTGGCGGGCTGTAAATATTTGGGCACAGGTTGTGCCTTAAGTGGCAACGAGTGCAGTCGCAACGAAAATTCTGGCTAAAAAGTGTGTCAACAAATTATGAGGGAAATCCCCCACAAGCCCCCCTCCCCGTTACGTCCCTGGTCGGCTCAAGTTATGGCCCATGACAAAAGTCACGTGTATGTTAATTTCATATTTTACCGTCTGGGCCAATGTGTTATGACACCTGTCACGTGGACGCATTTGGGTCCCATTCAGCGGCATTTGCTTTCAGCATTTTTTTTTTTTTTTTTGTATAATATTTCCAAATGCCCTCACACCTCAGACCCTTTCATGGGTGTTAAATAAATTAAACACAACAATACAACAAGAGAAAAAACACAACGAACAAAAAAAAAATGAATATTAAAAAAAAAAGTGATTTATGAGCCGCTGCACAAATCTATTTACAACTAATTGTCGAAACGGTAATGTTTGAAGACAGCGGCAGCGGATTGATGTCCGGAACGTCGAGGTGAGCTGCCTATCGATGCTCAGACTATTGCCTCGGGTGTATTCATTTTGAAAGAGTAATATATTGATGTTGTTTAGAAGCGACTTTCCTTTTCGGGAAGACTCTTACACAGATTTTACAGGGTTGATGTAATTTAGGTAAAAACAATTAAGTGTATGAGTAATTTTATGAAAATTGAATAGAAAGACAATAGAAAGTAGAACAGAGAGAACGAGTAGAGTCAGATAGAAAAGATTGAGACTAATAATAAAGAATATTTCCAGGCTCTTCTTTTTAAGAATGAATGAATAAGAGATAAAGATACAGCTTAAGATGAAAACAGGACATAGAGAAAAAGGGAAAATAGTGCATGTTCATAAAGCGAAAAAGCAGGATAAAAAGGAACAACAAGAATTTATAGGGATCATTTAATTTAGGTAAAAGCAATTAAGTAAATTTATGAAAATCGAATAGAAAGGCGATAGAAAGTAGAACAGAGAGAACGAGTAGAGTGAGAGAGAGAGGATGCAAAAATAGTAAAAGAGATTGAGACTTATAATAAACTTCTTCTTTCTAAGAAAGAATGAATAAGAGATAAAAATGCAGCTTGAGACAAAAACAGGACATAGAGGCAAAGAGAAAGTAGTGCATTTTCATAAAGTGAGAAAGAAAGATAAAATAAAATAGGGATCCATTTAACAATTAGACTAAAACAGTGCTTGTTATCTACCTATTAATGTGAAATATAACGTTCTATTGCTAAGAACATCAAAAGATATAGGCCTTAATTGATGCCATAAAGGCCGCATAGTCAAAATAAAGCCAGACATGAAAATATCTATGCATCATAAAGCGCCGCATAAAAAGTTTATTTCCATGGCGCTCTTCCTTCAGAGTGCATTTCCGCTGCCGCAACTTTACTCTATCAAAATAGCTACCGCTTTGAATCGTGCCGCCTTTTCGGTAGATTCATTTAGTACCCAAAAAAAAAAAAGTAGAGTAGAAATTGTGGCTATCGGCAAGCAGAGGGGGCGTTAATCTGTGTACTAGCCAAGTGTTGCCCACTCATCGGCGATGTCGTCGTTTGCCAGCAACAGCAATTAAAACGACGACAATTGCGTTTGGGCGTGCAACGGCAGCAACATGGCCAACTGAATGCCTGGCCTGGCCTGGCTGTTAGCTGCAGCAGCCAAGAGACCGAAAAATTATTTTCAACACAATAAACGAGGCCTACACTAACGACTGAGGTGACGCGCAGCGCATTGAGTGCAATCATGTCTGGGACGCGAGAGGGGGCTTGGGGGGCTGGGGCAATGTNNNAATGTTGGGGCGTTAATGTTGCTATTGCTGTTGCTGTTGTTGCTGCGGAGGCGCCGGCGGCGAACCGCAGCAACAAACGCTGATCAGGTGGGTGTTGCGACGGAGGGGACGAGGAGGGACCGAAAGTTACGACAACCGTCGCGTCACAACGTGGGAGCTTTTTATGAGTTTCTCGCAATGGAGACACACAGATCCACATCAGCCACCATCCAGATGGCTGCCACAAAACGTGGGCAGCAGCAGCAGCAACAGCAGCAGCGGCAGCAACAACAACAACGATGCCAGCGGCAGCTGTTGCCGCCAATTGATTGAAATGCCGCTCGTTCATATACAGTTGGGCGGACGGTCATCTCTCTCCCTGTTNGACCCCCAATATTGCTGTAACCCCCCCCCCCTCACCCCTTTACCGCCCGCTCCCCATCTACACCTCTGTCGTTACGTATATTTTGTATTTGTTTTTTTGAAGGGTACTTTTCGAGTGCTTTTTGTGCGGTTTCAACGAACAATTTTTATGAGAATTTTCGTCGGTTGAAAAAACTTTCAATTTCGTATTTATGAAAACATAAGCGGCAAAACAGAAAAAAATAGCAAAAGTGAGAAAGAGACGGAGAGAGAGAGAGTGAGAGAGTAGGGATAGACAAAGAAGCGAGTGCCGAGGTGGTCGGGGGCAGAGGGCAAACTACACTACAAACTGTTACAAAATGGAAATTCCATCGAAGCAAAAGCAATCGCCATGAGTTATCGTTTTTTTTTTGTTTTTTTTGTAGTCAACATACATAAAAAAAAAAAACAACAACAAAAAAAACAAAGAAATAAATGCTGCCAAACGAGGCAGCAATTGAATGTGGGAAAACCGGAAGTTTCAGTCCATGATTAAAGAAAGTAAGGCGAAGTACAAAAGGTGAATTGAGCGCTGCAATACGAAAAAAAAACAACAACAATTCGGACGGCAACGCAAATAGTTCAAAATCAGAAATGAGAAATTGTTGTCTGTGATTTCTAAAGAAAAAAAACTTGTTCGTGTAATTTAATTAAATCGAAGAATAAGTAAATCTATGTAAATGCATTTAATAAAGAAACGTTTTTATAAAGCACACAAATTGGGTGTTTAAAAAAATATAAAATATACAAATAATAATTGTATTGTCAGGTAAAACTAATTAAATTAAAAAACAAAAATTTAATAGTTTAATTAAAATCGAATACTCTAAATAATGCATAGAATTGAAATTCAATATGTTTTAATAATAGATAAATAATTTTGTTATTGGAATTTATTTTCTGTTTTTCAACACTTTCCATATAGAAATTTATAAAGAAAATCTACATTTTTCATAGTTAAAACCACTTAAATAAATTAAATGTTTTAAAGACTTTCGTATGCAGCAAAACTGGGCTCAAATTAAAAGCTCATTTAATAAATATTAGTTTTTGTTCATTTTCCGAATGCAAATGAGACTTGAAAGAACGGTTATAATTTGTTGAATAATTAACCAAGCCAATCAGGTTTTTTTGTTGGTTTTTTTATTTTTGTTTTTTTTTTTATTGAGCAACAGACAAAACAATTGCTCTAGTTAACAAAGCAAATTCCCCTTCTCCAAATTACTAAGAGCTGCTGCTGCTGCTGCTGCTGCTGCTGGGTTGTTGCAGTGCATTGCAATGATCACTCATTAAATAGTCATTAGCATTACTCTAAAATGCTGCGCTTGGCCAATTCCAAGGCTATAATTGAACGCCTCTAATGGCAAATCAAACTGTGAGCAGCTGATTATCATATGGCATCACGAATATGCATTACAACCAGCTGCCTTCCGTATCAATTGGCAGGTTCAAGTCACTGCACCCGCTGCGATTCCCCAGAGAATATATATATATACAATATATGTATATATAAATATACATATTCCCAGCAATTGCATTTCATAATACAGGTACTGGTGTACATATCTATATTCATATATATGTATATATACGACAGTTGTAACTGCAATTGGGTTTAGAATTACAATAAAAGTGAGGCGAATCTACAATTAAAATCCAATTGCGGCTATTACACAATGCGCAAATACAAAATTTCCAATAACTTTGTTTACTCGCATATGAAAATGCAGCAGCGCGCTACCCGCTCTACCACCCCTTCGGATCCTGAGAGTGAATCAAAACCCACATCGTAGGCAGCATATTGCGCAGCATCTTGAGTTTCCGCCCTTTGGCGTTGCCCACCAAACCAAAGACGAGACAGACGAGACGAGCTAAGGTAACGTGGCGCAGCACGAGATACAGATACAGATGCAGACACAGACACAGATACAGATACAGATACGTATATAGTAACAGCTACATAAGTAGATTTATCTCTTTCCCTTACTTGTTACCCAGTGAAAATGGTTAAACAGAAATCGGTTTATTGCATTTGTAAAAATTTCTATGGAAATATTCAAAAATATTGATTTTTAATATTTTCTTTAAAATATTTTGAGTATACAATTTTATACTTAAATAAATTACCTATAATCTATATATGTAAATTGAATATGGAGTATATATTTACTAATTTTCAGGTCTTAAATCTTCAGTCAAAATTTTATAATAATAAACACCAACTGTATTTAAGCATTAACTATTATTTAGCCATTCAATTTGCAGAGCAGAGTATCGGCTAGTCGTGCACTTTCGTCTATAGCCCTCTTGTTTGTTTTGTTGTTTTTTACATTTGTATCTCTGCAATTGCGCGACAAAAGTGCGAAGTAGTTGATTTTGTTGTTGTTGTTGTTGTTGTTTTGTTTTGTGTGTGTTTTTTTGTTTCTGTGTCGCAATCTTGTGAAATTCGACGTCGCGAATTTTCTGGTCGCCCATCTGAACAAAAAGCAGACAAGCAGAAAACCAGGCCGTAAGCAGCGCCCCAAACTCATCCAAGTATCGCCTGTCTGTCGCTCTCTCCCTTTCTCCGTCTCTCCCCTTTTCGCACCGTTTCAGTATCTTTTCTGTTTTGGGGCTTTTTGTTTTGCTATTTGCTTTCGCATGCACTGCAACTACGTCGTTTGGCTTTTGTTTTTGTTTTGGTTGCTGCTGCTGCTGCTGCTGTTGTTGTTGTTGCATCATCAACTGGCAACATGCAACAGCCGCGCCAAGGTATCATTGCTGCCTCACGCCAGGCGTCTCGCGCCCGCGATCACAGCGACTATTTTTAGTACGCTGCGCATCTATGAGATACAAATACAGCTACAGTTACAGCTACAGCTACAGATACAGCCACAGCTTTTGGCTACATCAGTTTGTCTGCCGTCCCATGGCCCACTCGAATCAGCCAGTCATGCTACGCTCGTGTGATTTATAAGGTCTTTGCACCCCCCCTTCCCCCCCACGCCCAACCCTGCTGTGCTCCACAATTTTTTTTTTTTTTTTTTTTTTTTTGTCTGTCTTTGCCACATTTTGGCGTCGTTTGTTCTCTGCTTTTAGTGTTTTTTGTGTTTTTTGTGTTTTTTGTTTTTCTTCGACTCTTTGTTTTGCTTGCCTTCTTCTGCGCTGTAATAATATCACAATAGATAAACGTCTGACGCGCTCCCGATAATTATCATCAACTTCTGACTAATGCTCCGCACAGCGTACACAGCGTACTTAGATAAAATTATTAAATAGTTGTTTTTTGTATAAATCAAAAAGAGTACATTGGCTTTGTTTGACAGAAATTCAATTTAAATAAATAAATAAAAAAAATAGATTGGCTTTGTGGAATATCGTCTCTACCTGATTCAAACAATATATTGCTATTATTTGGCAATTCCCATTGTGAACGAGTATTACGCCAACGGCTATACCCAACTGTAATGTTCTAATTGTTATTATTATTATTATTATTACTTTTTTTTTGAAGAATGCTGCGCCATTTCTGTTATTGTTTGAACAAAAAAAAAAATCTCTAGAAAAAAATTGTGAAACTCAATTGAAATCGACCCAGTTAGCAGCTATGTGGCCCGCTGGCTGTCTGGCCCGAACCGATCTCCCCCTCACCATTCCCAGCCCAACTCGTCAGCGGTAATTGCGCCGTGAGGCCGTCGAGTCGCGCCGCATCTCATCTCATCGTCGTCGTCGTCGTCGTCGTCGTCGCCGTCTTCTCGTCAACGTCTACTGCGCACTGCACTTTTTTAATTGCTGGCCAAATATTTTTGACAAACACTGTAATCAGATGCCGACAGATACAGCGCGCACAGCGGGGTGGGGGGAAATTCCTGATATACAACTGGCGCCATTAGCATTAATATTTATTTGGGATACAGTATTTTATAGCTCCTACCATAAAAATATCTCCCTCTCTCTCTCTCTCGCTCTCTCATTCTTATTTTGACTCTTTCTCATATTGTGAAATCACTTTTTGTAATCACCAACTTTGTAATTGTTTGTTTTTCAATTCTTTACAAATATAAAACATGAGTATTATGAAATCATGTTTATGTCATTTTTGAAAGCAGCAAAGTTTATCAGCAAAGATCAGTTTTCTCTCGCTATGCTATATATTAAAGAAAAGTATATGTATATATATTTCCACCGATCGTCCTGATGATTAGGATATCTTAAAAACTCTACTATATTCATATTTTTTTCGATTTTAAGGAGGGTTTTAATATTGTTTATTATTTTGTCTATAAATTTATCGGTTCGTCATAAGAATTGTATCGATACAACAATTAATTCTGATCACGAATATTGAAAGTATTTTCTGATCTCAAAAATAGAAATTTCTAAGTATTATGCAAATCGTAATAAAATAATAATAAACACAATAATATTGATGTGACTAAGATCCGGCCTTAAGGGAATCTCCCAGTTAGTCAGTTGAGTTGCTCACTTAACAGTTTCAATAAATAAATTACAAAACAAATAAATTGCTTGAATAAACAATTGATTAGCCAACTCTGTTCGACTTTATATACACTCGAACTGTGCCAGTTAATCAGCATAAGAGCCGAATGCTAATTAAATTGAATCTACATACATATATAGATAATTTCTAATTGAAAAGTCCCCAGAGATGGCCAACTGGACGTATGTACAAGCTAATCAGACTGTCAATGGAATGTTTACCAATCCATTTGAAGAGCTGACTATTCCAATGCCAACTAATTAGATACTCTTTAACTCTGTTACAATCCTTGCACCCCTGCTACCCGACCGGTGCAGGGCCACCCACCGAACGGAACGAAACGAAAAACTTGCTGACCTTTTGGCTCTGGCTTTTAGCAGTAAGCAAAAATAAGTTCAAAGGTCACGGGGAAAATTTTTTATTACTACTCATTTTGCCGTTGCTGCTTATCAGGCTGAGCGACTTTGTATATGTGTGTGGGTGTGTGTGTGTGTGTGTGTGTGTGTGTAGTTATTTTGATTTCTATTTGCTCGGACAGGCAATCACTTATCGTCCAGTGAGAGAGCACCGAGCACAGATTCACAAACAGACAGCCAGGCAAACAGACAAGCGGACAGACTTGAGTAAATAAATAATAAAACAATTTGGCTCTTTTTTTCTGTTTGTGTTTGTTTCTGTTTGTGTTATTATTATTATTATTATTCTGCTTTTTTCGCTCATGAAAACTAACTGCAGGCAAATTGTGGACACATAAATCATACGACGCGTTGCCGCAACCAAAAAAAAAAAAAAGAAAAAGGGAACCGCCACGCAACTCGAATGAACCACAAAGGTCGAGAACTGAGCATCCGAGCATTCAGCATTCACATCGCTGATTACACATAAAGAGTGAAAAAGATCTGACCCCAGCCAGACGGCCCGCCAGCCAATTTGATAAGCCGACCGCCCAGTCTGGCATGCCCCGGGCTGGGCTGGGTGGCTGCTGTCAGCATGGCATGCGATTTGTTTATGAGATTTCCATATGCCTACACTAAACACTCCACGCTCCCACAAATGTCCCGACCACTGTCGAAGAGGTACAACGAATATTTGATGCAGCTTGGCGGTGAAGTGTGCCACAATAAACAGAAATTGTTTGGCAATTTTGTCCTTTGCCAAATTCCACTTAAATCACGAAATAATTTCATTCGCTTGGCGAAACGAGATATAACGGTCGCGAAGCAATTTAACTTAAACAATACGCAAAAATCTATAGAAATCAATTTAAAACACATTATTATATTAATAAATAACATGTGTATATATAAGGTTTATGTTTTTAAATGGCATAAAAAACGTATTTAAAAATGCATCTATTTTATTTATATTTGGCTTTCATGTGTGCGCAATTTACATTTTAATTAATTAACGAAACAATTGTTAAGTCATTAAGATTCTTGAGCAGCTTTAAATATAGTATTTTAACGCGTTAAAAATGTTAAAAATTCATTAATTAAAATTTACTACCAATTTTTTCAGTGCCTTTTTGAAATTTATCGAAATTGCATTTTAATGAAAATTTCATGCAAAAATCGAATAATATATTTTTCAAACAATTTTTAATTTTCAAATATATATAAATCAAAATATTAAAATAAGCAATAATTGATTTTCTTTCATTATTAAAAAGCAGTGCATTTGATGTTCGCTTTAGTTTTTTTTTTTAATTATACAGTTTTTTGTTCCATTAAGCGTAATATTAACAATAATGAAAACAAAAAAAAAAAAAAACAAAACTAAAACAACAACAATAAATAGACGACGACTTAATGGCGCTTGTCGCTTTGTTTCGGGCCTTTCATTCACTAGATTCATTCATTGATTCACATGAACACACAGACCATAGATACTCGCTAGTATATATACATACATATATGTATATATATATATATATGCATTTATATAGTACAACACATGCTGTAGATTTTCCATTAGAGGCGTAGTATATTTATTCTTGATGTTCATATTTGTTTCACTTCTTTGTTCATTGTTTTTGTTGTTGTTGTTGTTATGATTGTGGTTGCTTCCATGTTTACATGGCAGGGTTGGGACTTGCCTTTGCTGTGCTGCACTCAGTATTATAATCACATCTAAATCTCTCATTCAATTAAATTAATTGCCGCCTTTGTGTTTGTGTACCATGCGCAAAAACGGCGTATTATTTACATGGGTATCGCCTTCGGGTCCGGACGTGGCAAAACTCGGCTTTAACAATATTTATTGACCGCCGGCGAGTATTCAGTTATAATCCCCCGCCGCCGGTACAAGTTAGCAGTCATTCTGCCATTTTGCCATTTTGCAACTTAATTGATATTTGGTTAAAGGCTTCTCAAAATAGAACAAATGGCAAGGTAAACATTTTTAAACGAATAACACACGCCTCCGTTTCAATTTCGAGTTGAATGACCAGCGATTTTGGATTTTGCGGTTTGCAAATTTGCTGTTTTTGTTTTTGCTATTGTATTTAAGCGGTAACGGGGCGGGGGGTACGTCCACACACAGGTGATCTATGTAGCTGCAGACTTGATTTATGTGCATGTTTTGAAGCTGGTCCCCCGAATTTCGAATGACTTTTGCAGCTTGTCACATGTTGTGAAATATAACATAATGTGTGCGAGTGTGCGTGTGTGCGAGTGTGAGTGTGTGAGGAAGGAGGTCCTTAAATGTCAGTTAAATAAGAGTGTTTCGCCAGTCGCACCAGATAGAAATCTTAATGGCGAGCGCAACAAAACTTCATCAAATTAAAAACAAGCCTTTTAAGTCATAAAAATGTTTGCGATTCGCATTTAAAAGAATTTATTGTGAACATAGCCTAATTATGTGGATCAATGAACCGCTGGCACAATTATAAATAATAAAAGAGAAATATTGAACAATTACTTAATCTTGAATTTAAATTGAGTTCAGTTAAAGTGTTCGCTATTTAATTTATCACCCGTATTTATTTAACTCGGTTCATTTGCATACAAATTGTTATTTGATATTTTGGCTCTAATTTACAGCTGCATTCGCACGGCTCGCTGCGAACGAACTTTCGGCAATGCAATTAAACTATTTCCAATTGCCTTGAGGCAATTAGCAGCCTCGATAATGCGACGCATTCGAGTCGACAATACGGTAAATACCATTAATTAAAACAACATTTTCGGCACAGACACAAAACCACAAAGCATCAAAGGCTTGCGGCTCGATTGAGCGAGTTTAATTAATATTTTGCTATTGCAGTTTTGCCTGTAAATCTAATTAGCTGGCCGCCCGCCCTCCCCCCAAGGTTCAATGGCTGCCAAAAGTAACGAAAAAACAGAAGAAAACAAAAACAACACATTAGAAATTTATGTTCTTCGTATGCGCTGCACTGATTAAACCCATCTTGGCAGAAATCTTATTTGATTGATTATATGTGAATTTAAAACGGAAGTCAGCCATAAGTTAATATACCCTTAACTTATGCAAACTATTTAAAATAATTTACATTTAAATCTAAATTCAATATAGATCCAATACAAATCCTATAAAATATATCTTAAAAGTTGATTGTTTTGTTTTTAAACACTTTTTTGTTTTGCAAAATATTTCAAGCAAACTCAACAAATATCAGCTTTATATTGTTACTAACTAAATGAGGAAAACAACAAACAATGCCAACATCGGTTAGTATTTTTATAGTATTTTCTGTGTTTTTTGACAATTTTAAACTTAAACTGTCTTGTTTTAAACTAAACGAATATAAATTTAAGCTAAATTAATTGAAGATTTATTTAGTGTAAGCAAACATTCAAAATCATGGTCAAGCATACCTGTAAGGGTATTTAATGTTCGGCACAGCAATCCAACAGCTGTTAGGTTTTCCTACAGCTTGTTTTACATTGAAAATCAAAATTGTTCAGTTTTACAAGTGAATCAAGTGAATCGTTGTAAAGTTCACGCCCGGCTAATGGCAGCAGCAACAACCACAACAACAAAAAAATGAAAAAAATAAATAAACCCACGCACGTTGCCACACTGAAGTTGGCGCAGTCACCCACGCAGGATATGGGCACCAGGGTAACGGCCCACGGCTGCTCCTGCTCCTGGCCCACATGCGCCCGATGACGTGGGTCGCCTTCTGTGTAAAAGACAACCGACGTGGGTCGACGTGGGTAGACGCTAGCTGGCTCTGGCTCTGGCTCTGTAATCAACAAGCTGTGGCAGTGGGCGTGGCACTGATAACAGCCCGCCCACTGCTGCTTATTATTATTGCCCATAGTTCGACATGCAAAATGATTGGGAATCCATCAAAATCCATTGGAGCAGCTGTGCCAGCCAGGAAGGCAGCCAGCGTCAGGACTATGCAAATAAGTTGCCATTTAAATGCTGCACCACCGACACCGCCAACACCACCCCCGCCCAACCACCGCCAACAGCAGTTGTCTCACATTATTGCCTGACTTGACATTGATGTATCTGGTGACAAACTGTTGCGGTTTATTATCGTTCAGCGAATGAAGGGAAGGAATGGTTTCGGGTGTGGGTGGTTGGGTGGTTGGGCGCTTGGACGGTTGGGGTGAGGCAGTCACGTAGTTTCTGAATATGTCACATCTGCAAGGATAACGCAGCTCCGCTGAATTCCAAGTAGCCGACTGCCAATCGATAAATCATTTTAATTGTTCGCAATCAAAAAGATAATGCACTCGCGTAAAGTCGGGTTGAAGGACGGCTGAGAGCGGCCGGAGCTAACCTAAAAACCTATTCTACATATGCGAAAGACAATTAATTTGTATAATCATAAATTTAATTGCCCGCTTGTCAACTGAAACAACTGACAAAATGATACATCTGGTAATGGACGCCACGTTCTTTTAAGCATGACCCAGTTGAACGAACTTCAGCGAGCGCTTCGGGATTTGCGATTTGAGTTTTTGGGGGCCCGCTTGATCTATGTGGCTGGAGTGTTAATTTACGAGCAGGTTTCCAAGTCCACTAACCCGCTGTTTACCCGAAACGCGCTCGCTTTTTTTTTTGACGCACGTGTTTCGAATTATGAGAAATATACAAAACTGTCAAACAATTCGATGCAAGTGTTTAAGTGCAAACTGATGAGATTCGCACAATTTAGATACTAATCTAACACAATTTATCAAATTTCAAACGAACTCACCACAACATATTATTTTGCATAAATTATTCAAATTGCTTAATGGCCAATCTAGATATGTAGCCAAGAATAGGTTTCAGTTTTGACAAAATTACAAATTACGAAAATACCGAAAAACAATGTTCATCAAAATGAAGTAAAATATGAAACCATCACTTTTTAATATTTAAATGCAGATTTAAACTAATTCTAAAAGAATCAACCAAAAAGCCATCATTCGAAAATTCGTGTAGTTTTGACAAAGCTATAAAAGTTTGTAGTTTACGGATGTAGATTTTTGAAAACATTACAAGTGAACAATTTTTGGGGGACCCTTGTTACCCAAAATAAATAAAATAATTTTATAATTTGCACTAAATTTAAATGCAGAATTAAACTAATTAAAAAAACCATTACTAAAAATTCATAAAAATTAGAACAGTTTTACTAAAGTTATAGGCTATTGAAGTTTACTCCTGGAGATTTTAGAAACTTTACAAGTGGAAATTTTTGTCAATTTTGACATGATTTTTGACAAAAAAATCAACCATCTCAAAATTAGTCGAGAAATAGTTTTTTATACTAATTATGACACCCGCAATCGATTAAAAATAAAATTTCAATATTATAAATTTTGAAAAAAAATTTGTTCAAAAATAAGTAAGGGGGGACCCTTGT
The DNA here is from genome assembly GCA_004143765.1 of Drosophila melanica. Taxonomy (NCBI): domain Eukaryota; kingdom Metazoa; phylum Arthropoda; class Insecta; order Diptera; family Drosophilidae; genus Drosophila; species Drosophila melanica. Next base: position 13,898 of record SCDT01002689.1, read on the forward strand.
ATAAAAACCCCAAAAAATATCGAAAAAAATTATTTTTCAATTTGCACTATATTTAAATGCAGAATTAAACTGATTGAAAAATTATGAACAAAAAGCCTTCATTCCTGAAAATCGGTTCACTTTTGACATCACTTTTGACAAAGTTATGCTCGTTTGAAGTTTACTCCTGCAGATTTTGGAAACTTTACAAGTGGAAATTTTTGTCAATTTTGACATGATTTTTGACAAATAAAATCAACCATCTCAGAATCCGTCTAGAAATAGTTTTTTACACTAATTATGACACCCGCAATCGATTAAAAATAAAATTTCAAGATTATAAATTTTGAAAAAAAAAATTTTCAAAAATGAGTAAGGGGGGACCCTTGTATAAAAACCCCAAAAAATATTGAAAAAAAAAAATATTTTTCAATTTGCACTATATTTAAATGCAGAATTAAACTGATTGAAAAATTATGAACAAAAAGCCTTCATTCCTGAAAATCGGTTCACTTTTGACATTTACTCCTGGAGATTTTGGAAACTTTACAAGTGGAAATTTTTGTCAATTTTGATATGATTTTTGACAAATAAAATGACCATCTCAGAATCAGTCGAGAAATAGTTTTTTATACTAATTAGGATATCCACAATCGATTAAAAATAAAATTTTAAGATAATAAATTTTGAAAAATTTTTTTTTCAAAAATGAGTAAGGGGGGACCCTTGTATAAAAACCCCAAAAAATATCGAAAAAAAATCATTTTTGAATTTGCACTAAATTTAAATGCAGAATTAAACTAATTGAAAAACTATGACCAAAAAGCCATCATTCCTGAAAATTGGAAGAGTTTTGACTAAGTTGTGGAATAAATTTCGAGCTCGTTTTTTAATCATTTTTATATATGTATATTCTAAAAGAGTCTAAAATTAAAAATATCGAAGAATAGGAATGAAAAATCATAACCAAAACACCATTAAATCGATTTGATTCAAATCGAGTATTTGAATTTCTTACATAGAAGCGTTCTATGGAAAGGAAAAAACTGCATTTAGTGTACAGTTGAGCGGTTTCAATCAGGTTTCCCAGGACGGAGCTGCTATCAATCAGCCTTATCTAGTACTGGGAATGGCCGATTTACGTATGTCCCAACCCCAGCAGTGATCAGCTGCAATTTGTTGGCGATGCTTTATCAGGCACACAGGACGACTCACATAAATTTTCATTAGTTGCTGCCCACGCTGAAATTGAAGTGGTAACGTTATATGCGGCGAGTGGGCGTACCGCGTGGGAGGGAGTGGCATGGGTTATGCCCGGAGCATACGCAATGCCATTTCGCGCTCAAGGGGCTAAATGTGTTGGCTGCCGCGCAATTGCCACGTTACGTTTCCATTGAAAAAGCCAGGACATTCGCTGCAGTGCATCGGTTATATTATACTATATATATATATATATATTTATATATATGTACAGTTTGTATATATGCCAATGGCCTGCTCTAT
>SCDT01002690.1:0-15050 GCA_004143765.1 Drosophila melanica
TAAATATATATATATATGTATGAAATTATATATATATATAATATGCGTATTTGTCTTTATTAATAACATTATACAAATAACATTTACTATATATTATATTATAAAATGATTAACACTTCTAATTATATATTACATATGTATAAGGAGATTAATAAATAAATCACGAAACATTTGTAAAGCGGCAGACTTTAAACACAAAAAGTAAAAAAAAAATTATAAAAAAAAACTTAAAAGAAAAACATTGCAAATACGAAATGACAAAAATCTTTCAATAAAGTGCGACCATTGTCGTTTATAATCATCTAAAACTAAACTCAATCGCTAGTTCTTTAATGGGCGCAAAGGGGTTAGCTCCGCAAACAGCTGCAAGCAATTGGTCAACGGCACTTGAAAGGAACCTGTGCGAGAACCAGCGAGGCGGGGGCGAGCTAGTTCCCTCGGGCCATAACAAATGGCCACAAAGTAAAGCGTTTCGTGAAAAGGGTTGCAGTTGGGGTTGGTATGGAACCTGCGGTTGGGGTAAGTGGAGCTTAGGGTGTCGCTGCGCATTTTGTGAACAGTCTTTCATTTGATGGATGCCGTTAAGAAGCCCTTTGGGCTCGACTTTGACTCATTCGCTCAATTGAGTTGCCATCAGTACTGCAAATTCAGCTGGTTTTTCGTCAAATCTGGCTTTTTTTTCAAGATGTAGTGAGCCATTAAATATGAAAAGAAAAACGAATGATTTTTTTAAATTTGATTAGTAAACAACAAAACAAAAATGTTCAATAAATTTATTTATTTTAATAAATCGTCAATATTATTATCGCTTATAAGTTTTATCTGGATTCAAAATTGGGATGAAAAAGTTAAGAAAACAAAAATATTATCAACAGTTAATTAAATGTTATAAAAAGCAATATTTTTTTTGATGATGATAGTACAACTTTTAGCAGACAAGACACTCATTTATAATTTTTAATTTCGCTTTCTATATTTATTAACTTTTCTTTGAAATGTGTGATTTGTCAGCTTGGCAAATGCTGCCAGCACTGCCGGAATTTGAGTGTACGCCCTAATTGTGACTGATTGAGCCAATAAGCTGTTGTGGCAGCTAGTTTGGCATTCAATTGCCAATTAGTCGCTGCACCTGTGAGGCTGGTTAATTAATTTTGGCCATGCCAACAAATGCAGCCACGATCCTTCCAAATGCACAAATTCAATTGCAACTAATGCAGCTTGAGCTCGAATTTCATCTTGGAGCTGCGTAGCTGGCCCCAAAGTGGCAGCTGGAGCGCACTTAGCCGCAGACGTGGACCTGTCTGTGTGTGTGTGTGTGTGTGTGTGTGTGTGAAGTGTAAGCTGTTTGGCGCCAACACGAGTGGGTGGCGAAGCCGTGTGTGCACAGCCAGTCAAGGAGCGGAAATCAAATGCTCAAGCTGGTCGGTTAACAGTGGGCGGGGAAGGCGGGGCACTTAGCTGCTGGCTGTTGACTGCAGCTGTGGCCGCGTGGTACGTTGTACGTGGTACGTGGCATGTCTGCAATTGTCTGCGTGGCCGGCATGGCAAATATTTAACACAAACAATGCGCTTAAATCAAAAGCGAGCCATGTCTGCCGCATAACTACGCGACAAGCATTGGGGGCATTCCCACAGACTCTAGCCACAAATCTATTTAAGCCTGACGTTGCACTTTTCGGTTTTAATGCACAGCTTCAGAGCTTCAGCGGAATTGTGGTCGGGGATTTTGGGCGCCTTGGCAGGCAAATCAGCTTTTTATTAGCATGGCCTTTGAACTGCGCCTGGGTCGCATTTCGAAGAGTTCAGCACGGAATCACTCTCTAGGGCATATCCCTAGCTGCATATTTGTGGCCATTGAACTGTGGCGAGACCCATAAACACACACACAACACACACAAACACACACACAGAAGTCAAAAGGACTTTATCTCTTCAAAAATGTTTACAAAGTTTGCAAACTTTCGCTTTCAAATGGTCAGTTAAAAACTGTCCAGGAATGCGGGGTGGGGGGATGGCCCGGCGGTTGTTTGAGGTGTATTCCCCAAAGAGCCAACTCACATGTGTCCGAGGAGTAATAAGTCTGGGCATGCATAATTACAAAACTTTGACTGGATAAGTCACATTTGTTGATCACACACAAAACTTGCGGCTAAGATTTATGCAAGGGGAATGCGGGCGGAGTCTCAAATTGAACACGACAATGTGTCGTTATCTTTATAAATCAAAGAGAATTACAACCCCCTTTAACAAACTCACAGAGGCATTCCGCAAATGCCCGAAATCGTTGCCACACTCCTCCGCCTAACTGGACAAAAGGAGCTGGTCACACATATTTTTAATGATTTATTTCCAATTTAAGCAAGATTTCGTGCCTGAAATCCTTCGCCTAATGGCCGCCGGGCACTCCCGGCCTTAACAGCAGCATCTTGGGAGCAGCTCGGTCCAGGCTCCAGCACTCGCCCCGGGCCCAGGTCGTGTCCGCTGCTGGTGTGCTAATATGCAAATCAAATTTATTGCATTCGCAGTGTTCCTGGCGATGGGCGGAGGGTGGAGGGCTGAGGGGTCACAGCACGAATCCTTTTATCTGTACCGTCGCCCGGACGCATAAATCTTTTATAAGTTGCTCCTCGCCAGCAGTCAATATGCTAAATCAGCAGACGCCTCGCCAGTAAAGCCGAACGGGTTACGCTGGAACTGGGGGCTGGGGTGGCATTGCATGGGGCTGGGGTTGTTTGGACAGCTGCGAAGACATTTCAATAACGCGCTCGCATTCCGAATGCCAAGGCGAAAATGCGGACCGAGAGACGGACAATTGTGGGTAGCTGTGTGCGGGCGTGTCTGCAGAATTTTAATCAAAAATCTTGACGACATCATTCGATTAGAGCGTTGTGGAACAACACGTGAACCTGGACCGAAACACGTGTGTTTGCGGGTTACCCGCATGATTGACAACTATAAAACAAATGCTGAGATAAGCGGACATACTTTAATTGCCCTTGATTAAAGAGTCGGAATCAAGTTCAAGATAAGGCTTCTAGTGTTAAGCTAATACTAAATACTGAATTATGGTCAAATCCTATTTATTTCTATCAACTTAAAAACTAAAATTAAATAAAAATGTAATATTAAATAAATATATATGTATATAAAAAGAAGGATACCTGATGAACTTAGTCCAAAAAGTAGTAGATTTTTGTCTTTATCTCCTGATCGTTCTGTTCGCTTTGCACTTCAGCTTGAGTTATNTGATTAAAGAGTCGGAATCAAGTTCAAGATAAGGCTTCTAGTTTTAAATTAATACTGAATACTGAATTATGGTCAAATCCTATTTATTGCTATCAAATTAAAAACTAAAATTAATTAAAAATGTAATATTAAATAAATATATATGCATATAAAAAGAAGGATACCTGATGAACTTAGTCCAAAAAAGAAATTCTAATGAGATTTTGCAGTACTTTTTTGTCTTTACGTCCTGATCGTTCTGTTCGCTTTGCACTTCAGCTTGAGCTTGCATAAGAAATAACGTGATAAGTTCAATTCTTCAGCTTACATTAGAAAAATTATGATAAGTTCAATTTGATTTTTCTTTCCTGTCGATCACATAGTTTGCGATTCACTTAGAATTGAAAGCCAGACGAAATCCCCCGAAACTGCAGTTTCCCCGAACAGTTTATTCAACCGGTTTTAGGTGACTCTCCTAACGGCATCGCCACGCCTGTCACAGCTCACGAGTCCTGCGAAGATTTATAGTGTGAAAGGCAAACAGCGAGCGCGGGCAGGCGGGGGGGAGAAAGTGCGTCGCTTTCAGTGGCCTGCAGCCAAATGAGTCGAAGTCAAAGCAACTGCACGGATATGAATTATACGCGAGTGTCCTGCGGTGCAAGCGGCAGCCACTCCAAGGATAACCGGTTGCCGGTGCCCCGGCCCGACACGATGTCCTAAATCAAACCGGCAGACATCGTCAGTCAACGTTCGGGGCGCAATAAAAAGGATTTTGGGTGAATGCGAAATGCGATATTGCCGTCTCCTGGCCAGGCGCTAGACAATGCATTTTCACATTTCCACATTTTCATTTCATGCCTATTAAGCGCTTGAGTGGCACATAGATACGCGACGAGGGAGCGGGGCGACGGCGACGGCGACTGTCGGCCGTTGCAAATTTGTCAACAGGCACAACAAATGTCAATGTGATAAGCGGCACAAGTTTTTATCACAGAATAAATCACTCTCAAAACAGAAAAAAACAACCGAAAATATTACGAAAAAAACCCCAAAAAAATATGGGCAGCCAAAAAATGCAATAAAAATGATGAGAAAGCCCGAAGCATGTCCAATGCCAAAAGTTGCTATCATCCAAATTTGTCGTGGTCGGGCCAAGATTAATAGTGCGACTCCCTGCCCGATGTCCGATGTCCCGATTTGTACGCCGGACTGAACTTTGCACCCGCAGCCCGAACTCTGCCAATTTGGCGGCTCAAATTGTGCTTAAATATTTGCGCTGCCTGCCAACAAATTTGCGGTCCATTGTCCGGACCAAAAAAAAAAAGTGCAAAAAATAAAATAGAAATTCGATGCAATTTTAAAACATGAACCACGCCCATTAGTTGGCCATCTGTTCAAATATTAGCTTATAAAATTGTTTAAAGCCCAGGATTGACAACCCATTGACGTGCGCTTTGGTCACGCTCGCCTGCACGTCCCGTGGTTCCACCCGTGGCCAGGACAAGGACAAGGACTGGCTAAGGCCAAGCTCAAATAAGAAACATCATCACCGCCATTTGACAGTTGCCACAATTTATCATAATTCAATGCATGCCATGTCCTGTCAATCATCGGCAACGACAACGAACAACGAAAGGGTGAACACACATTAGCCAGTTGGTCGGGGAGGGGTGGGCAGGGTAGCGGGCTTGGTCAGCAACTGGGGTTCTGTCTACTCAAGTGCAGGACACTTTTACAAGTGACTTATGAATTATTCCTTATGCGCCCAACCACGACTCCGCTTGTCACATACGCCATGCATGTTACGCTCTGTTTTTTTTTTTTTTTGTGTGCCCCCAAATCAGATTAGTCTTAGCTCTCTGGGCCACATGAAAGGGTCAATAGGGCCGGGGGACTATTATCAAATGGAATATGCAATGTGATTTTCAAAGATTACATTTCCATCTGAATAGCCAAAACGTGACCATCCGCAGCCAATATAGATAGTCTTTTATCTCAGACAGAATTGGGCTTTTCTGAAAATTCCTTATATGGTATATCTGGTCAGATCAAAATCCTATATAAATATGTACTTACCTAAATGGAAAATTACGATCTAAAACTTTCCTAAAAACTATCTTAAATTAAGCATGTTTTCTACCTTTAAAAAATCGTCAAATTTTTTAAATTTTATATTTTTTATACATATTTTATTAAACTCATTATTTTCTTTTATTATGTTTTAAGCTTTATTAAGTTAATAGCTTTATTGACTAATTGACACGAAAAATATATGTATATATATTGTACTTGTTTACATCTAAATACATATGTTCTAAATGGTTTATATAATTTCAAATGAATTATTGCCGGGACATTTCCCCAACAACTTAAGAAAATCAACGGAGAACTGTAGCATGAACTTGAGCACGTGTACTCGATGAGATAAAGAAATATTTATATATAACATATTGTAAACAAATCACAACTTTGTCTGTCGTATTGATAAATATATGACGTTGGATGTTTTTATTCAGCTCCATCGAGCGGGGGAAATAAGTGTGTTGATAAGAAAAGAACTCGTGGATTTAACTGTGCCTTGGAATGAAAATGATTTCAAACAGATCGTGATATTTATTCAATACAAAAAAGAAGGAAAATTTAACTTTTGGGTACGATTTAATTATAAACTAATTTTGGTGAAATGTGTAGACAACAAAATACTTGAAGGGTTGGTTTTTTCAGTTATTTTTTACAGTTAATTTTAAATAACAGCTTTTAAAGAGCACAGTAAAAACGGTGAATAGCATGCTAAACAATGAGTTTGAGTTGGTATCGGCTTCCTACGACGTGACGCCTTACATGTTGTTCTTGTCGAACAGGAACTCGCCCACTTTACCGTGCGTGGACATCATCTTCTTCAGGGTGGAAATCTTGCCAGCCAGATCGCGTTGGCCGGTCAGCTGCTCCTCCAGATAAACGCCAGTCAGATAGTCGACCAAGTGGTAATCATTATCATTGTCGCCTTTTCCCTCACAGGTCTTGATCACATTTCGAATGGAATTGGTCACTTTGGTCTCTAGGTCAAAAGCATCCTCCAAAGCGGACAGACCAGACCAGTTGCTTACTTTGGCAGTCTATTGAGGGGTGATTTAAGAGTAAAGTAAAAGGGAAACTCATAAATCATGTTCAATAAATACGAACCGGCACTTCGATCAGGTCGCTAACGGAGTCGGTCAACTTGCCACGCATGGACAGGTACTCGATCAGCTTGGAGCCATGTTCGCGCTCCTCCTTGGCTGCCTTGAAGAAGTGCTCGGCGAAACCGGGACGATTGACGGTGTCGGTGGAAAAGTGGGCGGCCATGGCCAGGTACTGCATGGAGGCTGAGATCTCCTCCTGAATCTGATGGCGCATGCTCTTAACGCAGTCATCCTGCATGTCGGGCCAACCCTTGAGAACGTAATCCGAATTGATAACGCCTGCAAGCCAACGAATCAAATTGGTTAAAGCCAAGAAAAACAAAAGTTTTGTACCAAAACAAATAATTTAAGAACGATTAAGTTATCAGCTACCTACACGAAATGGGAGAATTCTCTTGCGTAGGATCATGGGATTGGATTTCTTGCAGTTTCTGATTTTTCAACTTCTGCACAACACTGGACTGTGTAGCTGTGGGTGCTAAGGGGTGCAAGGAGTGGCATTAAGGTTGTCATTACGTAAGCAGATTAGACATTGCAAATGCAAATGCAAGAGCGTATGAAAAGCCATAGTGCAGTTATAATCTAAGCTCTTTCTCTACTTCTCTCTGGGATCTGTACTCTTTGTGGTAACGTGCGCAAGTGTCGCCATAGTAACGGCATTTGTTTTGGTTTAGTGCCGTGTGCAAAATCGCACGCTCCCACTCTATCACAACTTAGTTCGTCTCGCTCGCACAGGCACAACCCAGCTTCGACCGAAGCCGTGTGCAAAAGCAAGCGACGGAAACAAAAACAAAAACACGCACTTAATGCGGAGCGAGGCAGCTTTTCAGCTATTCACAGTTGCCATTATGTGTGATGAAATTTAAATTCATCCATTATACAATATGTGGAAATGAACCTAATCTATTACAAAATACAAAATCGCAATTTCAATTAAAATCAGTTGATTTCCTATATTATTTGTAAATTATGCTATGAAAAGAGTAACCAAGTACAACAGCTGACACGAGGTGCTCTTATTTATGTGTGCGCACGCCTCGGTGCTCTTACTTGCCCTCTCTCACGCTCACGCACGCTCATTCTCTTTGTTTGGCCTTACGCGACGTCGCCATCGAAGCAAATTGCGTCGAAAATTATTAGATTTTCAGGGTATTTTTTGTTTTGTTCAAAAAATTAAACAAAAATCTTTAAATATGCATTGAGGATACTTACACCGCAGGTTGTCAGCCTGGACTTGGTTGACCACAGCCAATGCGGCCAGTAGACAAATACTCGCAATTAATTTCACCATTTTTGTTCCTTGGGTTGTTGTGGCTGTTGTTGTTGTCTTTACACAAAATCACAAAACAAATAATTCACTTTTAGTTAATAAATCAATGCAATCAGTTACCGGTCAAGTGTTCTGCCTAAATGCACAAATGAAAATGAACCGTTTTAGTTAGTCTGTCAAATTTAAGTACCGAAGTTTCGAGTTCAAATTGGCCAGTTATCAAGTCAAAGCTGCCTTTACACACACTGGCATAGAAGGCAAAGCTTGCTCTTTTTATCAATTGGGATTAAGTGCCCGAAATTGGTTGCTACGGTATCTTATGATTCTTTTGATTTGTGATCTCTGACAAACTAAGTCTTTTACACGTACTTCGTTTTGTAATTCTTCTGCTTTACGCGCCTTCGCTATGTGAATGCAAACTGACTTTGCCAGTGTCGAGCAAAACACTTTTAAATGCTTCGTCGCTGGCACTTCTCTCTCTCTCTTTTTCTCTCTCTTCGTGTGCATGAATACAGTGTACATGTACACTGTACGTTATATGCTATGTATGTGTGTCTTCGCCCTTATCAATTCAATATGTCGTCGCTATGTTTGTTATTGTTGTTGCTGAATTGATTATATATACTATTTGATAGGCGTTCTTAATTTACTATACTTACTTCCACACGTCCTCAATATAAATCCTCTTCTGCCGACATTACAATTATGTCGTTGCAATATGGCCGTCCAATGGCCGTGGAACTCTTCAATCAGCTGTTCTTTGTTATGTATCTTTTTACCCTATACATGGGGTATACTGAATATACATTTTTGAATAATAGAACTACGAAATTTCAACAGCAAATTCAAAATATATCAAATGATTGCTTAAATAGTAAAAGCAAAAGTATCCGGCCCATAAAAATCTTAAGTAAATTCAAATTTAATCGATTAGGGTATATCATAGCGACCCTTTACATCAAACTGAGCATGTTTTTATCATGCGTGCTGCATGGGTTGCCAAGTCTTCATTTTTGAAATAAAATAAAAAAGTGATGATTTAATACTGTCTTTAAGTGCAGCTATCAACAGGAACATGGATGTTTTGGGATCAATCAATATAATGATTGACTATCGATCCCTTCATAACAACTTATCAAGGGTAGTCGTAGTTTCAAATTTGATGCCAGTTAAGACTTGCCTTAAATGATAACGAAACATGAAATACCAAACTGATAACGTCTGTGTAACACTGACGAGTTTATAAAATATTGTAAGTGTATTTATTTAAACTCATTAATATCAGTTTTAATTTAAACAAATAGGAGCCTTTGGGGAAGTTTTAAGGGTTATAAGCATATACATGTATGAATTCATAGTTAACCGCGAAGGACTTTGAACGCGTTGGTAACCCCGCGCTGAACACATAAACAACATGTAAGTGGGAGCGCCTGAGTCACAAAGAAAAACAACCGCAATGACAACAACAAAAATCAGAGACGCGGCCATATTGCCAGAGCCATGTTTGACTGACAACGAAATCCACATCAGAGAGTCGACGAGTGCAAAACAGAATACCCAACACTCGCAGCCGCGCACACACATTCTCGCACTCACACACACTAGCGCACTGAGCGAGGCACTGTCGAGGTATAGAAACGAGACTAACGCAACGCTATAAACAGCAGTTCACGATTTGAGTTTCAACAAGCAGCACATAAGAAACGCAAAAGCAGAGCAGAAAAACTGCAATTAATATTTAAAGCGACATTTTAAAGTAAGTGATTTCGTTCAATTGTTAATTAATAGCTGTGATAATCAGAAGTTTAAATGCATGTCAAATTTAAAATATATAAAAACATTTGCAAGAAATGTTTGAAAGTGCAGAGAGTGAGAGAATATTCAAGAAATATCTACGACGCAGAAGGCACAAAACCCTATGCTGCTATTTTACTTTTGTTTAAGTAGAATCAACTAGAAACAGACTGACAGATATTCAAATTAAAATACGTCTAATTGTGAAATTCCTATTCTTTATTCTAATTCTAGAAAGTGAAAACAAACATGAAATATCTTATTTCAATCGCTCTGGTAGCGGCTCTCTGCGCTCTTGCGCATGCCGACCAAACCTGCCAAGCTAACGTTAAGAGTGCTTGCGGACAGAGTGCTAACGGTGAGTACAAAACACAAAAAACTAAAAGAGAGCTCATGAATGAAAGAGAGTGTGAAAGAGAGGGTGTGCGTGTTTATATGCAGTTGCCTCGTTCCGGTTTTAACTGTTATTATGTCTTGCTTTTGAATATTTTAAAATCTTAAAAATAAACAAGCGCTCATGGCCTTTTTCTCAGATGAAGAAAGTAAGCAAAAATACTTCCTTGTTTCGGCTTAACCTGGCTAAGCACTTGCTACGCCCATGCTTAATGTTCTGTTTGTTTTAATATGCACCCTTCACAGGTGACGTCAAGGAATGCAATGCCCGCTTTGCGGCTATCAGTAATCTGGTGCCCAAAATGGAAGACTACATCCAGCTGCATCTGAACAAGTCGTACGAATACCTATTGATGGCCACCCACTTCAACTCGTACCAATTGAACCGACCCGGCTTCCAGAAGCTGTACCAGGGATTGTCTGATCGCGTTTTTGACGACACCATCGAGCTCATCAAGCACGTGTCGCGCCGCGGCGGCTTCGTTAATCTGAGCAAGCCCCGTTCCAAGACTGTGTCTAAGTTGAGAACCGACGCCCCACAGGTGCAGCTCAACGAGCTGGAGTCTCTGGCACGTGCCCTCGATAATGAGAAGGAGCTGATCAATGGAGCCATTCGTGTGCACACCGCCGCCACCCACGCCACCACCGAGAGTCGTCAGCACGATCCCGAGATGGCCCACTATCTGCAGGAGAACTTCTTGACCAAGCAGGCTGAGTCTGTGCGCAAACTCTCTGGATATGCCAACGACCTTTCCAAGCTGGTCAGTGTGTCTGATACATCCCTCAACGTTTACTTGTTCGACGAGTATCTGCAGAAGCAATAAGCAGACATCCCTCACGCAACTCCAGCTAGCTGTTATCAAAAATTCACTCATCTGTCTCTACTATCAACGAGTAATTTTCTAGTATTACAAAGATTCCAAAATAACAAAATCATAAATAAATCCCGCGCTGCGTTCTGTAAATTAAAATTTGTCATTTGAGTTGTGTTAAATAAATCGAAACGCAGCAACAACAAAAGCAGAAACATCTGATTTGCAATCGCTTATTATTTAACTTGATTTATTTTCCATTCATGCACACACATACACACATATTTGTGATAACGTTTAAGTAAGCAGCGTTCGCTTGAACAAATATATCTTTAAATTATGTTACCAACCTAAATAAACAATTAAATAAAGTCAACAAAATACGCAGTTTTTCATGCTTGATATTTAACATGCAGATAAAGTCGCCAACTTATTTGCATGTCTCCGAAGCATCTGCACTTGCTGCCGTTTGCTTGCCACTTGTTGATAAGAGACACGCTGGGGCGCACTTTGCATTCAATTCCGATTACAATTGGCAGTCATAGTGCTAATATGATATATGACAATAACAAAAAGCTAATGTGCAATGCGAACATTTTATGACGGCTTTGGACTTTTGATCTATGCCAGCTTTAATTCGCTTTTGTTAGGCAGACAAAAGAAAACAAGCGAGTTCCACGAACTTAAGTAAGCATATCTTAAACGAATTATAGACGGACCGCAAAAAAAATAAACTAAAAGTTTCCATTGGATTGTAGACAACTTCCTGTGAAGTTTAGAAAAATTGCAAAGAATTATGATTTAATAGTCGAAAACTTGAATGAAATATAAATGTAGAATTTTGAATGAACAATAACAGCGCATTTTCTAGTAAAATCAGTAGTTTAACAATTTTAAAACTATAAACGAAAAGTCTCAAAACAAAACCAACAATATTTTCTTTGTAATGGGTTTGATTTCATTTTAATTGAACCGCAAATTTCAGATAGAATATATACAGGGAGAAAACCGTAATACTTTTCTAAAATAAATTTTTACCATATTTTAAATTCAAATCAATATATATGTACATATATATATGGCTATATATGGTTTGAAATTTAATTATATTAATTAAAAATTGGCTTAGGTTGGCAGTAAACTTTTGGATATATGCGTTCGATTGAGGATTTTGGGCTGCGCCCACTGGGGGCGTGGCAAACCGATAACACCTAAAATCGCGAAACAATAAAATGAACCATTTTAGAGGCCCCAAACTTGGTATGTAGGCAGCTGGTGACCTCCCCCAACGATTGCGAGCAATTCCTTATCAATATACATACATATATGAATGTCAGATTTTCCTAAACGGATTCTGATACCGTTTCAAGGTAAACCTAAAGATTATTTAAGTTAAATATGCCACTAACAAACCCTAAATTACTGCTCAACTTGATTAGTTTTCAGTTCACTGATCTAAGTGCTATCTATCTGTATCTTATCGTAGAGCACTTAACCAGCTGATAACTATAAGCCACTTCCCAGCCACCGGGCAACATGAACACGTCATCATTTGAAGTATGCTTTAGTTGTGTTTGCGATTTATCAGCCAGTTGCACACGGCCACGCCGGACAGTTCCGGCTGAGTGGGGCTCTTGTTTTTGTGGGGAAGCCATTTTGGCTGTTGACTAAGCAAATGTCGCAGAATGACGTTGCCACAAGCTTGTAAGACGCAAAACGATGCATGATGCAGCCCGAGCTTTTTATATAGCTCTATCTCTCTCGCTCCCTCTTTAGGTAAGCCCCTTTTAAGTCTGTTTATATTCCCAGCTAGCCTCCGGCTGACGTGTTTCATTTGTGTGTTGTGTTGCAGCGCAGTTTCCTTATCTCCTATTCAGATGCGAATTGTAATTATTGTAAATATTTTCTCTGAGATGAGGCATCGAAATATGAGGACTGTCTACACTCAGAGAAAATTTCTAATAATAGGTAACAAGATACGAGTTTTTTAAAGAAAACAATATAAAGAAATATAAAGATTTCCATATCAAATAAGTAAAAATATTCAAATATTAAATATTGTTTAAATTTTTGGCATAATACAATTTTCTCTGCGTGTTTGCGTGCGTCTCTTTCTCTGTCTTCTTTCTCTTTCTAAATATTGGACCCAGCCACGCAGAAGAGCCATTTATCAATTAGTGACGCCCATTCAATAGGGATTTTGTGTCTGTGCCAGAGAGGGGGAGGGGACCGAGGAGTGCGTATGTGTTATATGGCATATGGACCACTTGCACGGAAAATGCACGTCCATTGGGCCTTTTAATGCCGCACATTTTGTACGAGTGCGTATAATAATTATTTGCGCCGGGTCGAAAGTCATCAAAATCCTGGTAATAAGCGCGTGTTACGGCGTAATTAGAATATGACAAGCGAACTAAAACGGGCGCAAACGGGAATGGAAACTGAAACCATAAAGGCAATGATGGGCTCATAACAGTTAAGAGTGCGATTATGATACAGTAAGCAGCGCATATGGGACCCCGAATCGGACTCTGACCCATTTGTCCTCCGGTTGCGTGCACTGGTCATTAAATAATAATCCACTTAATATTAATTGCGCTGATTTGCGGCCAAGAGATGCGGCAGCTACTGCTTCTAGCTATACTTTTGCCAAAAATGAAAGAAAAACTTTCCATGTTTATTATTATTGTTGAAAGGGAGGGGAGTGTACTTAATTGCGGTCATTTTGAGTGCATTTGTCAGGGGTTTGTCTTTAATGTGGAGGAGCTTAAGGGCTGCACGCACACCACCCATATGCGACCCAGTCTATGTCTAATTGTTTGGCCATAAGCCAGCGCACAAATAGCGTGTCCTAAACCCTTTTTAACTGCCGCACATGGTCCACACACACACACACACATACTTCCTCCTGGTTTGCTGCTGGCTGCCTTTGAAATTTCTATTAATTTATGCATTTTAATAAACGCGCCAAGCAATTATAACATTTTTTGGGCCACCCAACTATAAAACTATTTCGTTTTATTTGGGGGACCTCGTTGCCTCCGCCAGCTGTTGTCAAAGGATTCGCCTTATCGTTTGTTGTTGTTGCTGCCATTATTGCTCGGCATGCAGACAAAGAACTCATATCAATTTATGGGCGAGTGTGTGTGTGTGCGTGTATTTGTGTGTGTCTGCTCTACATGCCAAAATGCTCGTGTGTATGCAAAATAGCAATTTAATTTCGTTCTATTGCATTGCCATTTGCAGCCACTGAACAGCAGCTGCGCCAAGGAGCCCCCACACAAAATTGCAATAAATAATCCTTTCTTTCCCATCATACGAAATTTTAATGAATATCTTATGACTTTGGGCACAAACTAACAATCAACAGAAAAGTGAAGCTAATAATGCTTCAAATTGTGTAAATTTGAATTTTACAAATTTGTTTTAATCATATAACGAGTAAATTTTATATACAATTTATATGAATCGAAACTTTAAATGTCAATATTTTTGAAAATTGTTGGTTTTGCTTATATCAAAATCAAATTCAATCAAATCGGAAATAAAAATATAGAGGTAATATTTAATCATAGTCATTATGATATTTAAATTTCATGTTTTTAATGCCTTTCTGTCAAATCATCAACATTGCTTTGAAACAGTGATGTATTCTTTTTTTATGTACCCTATATTTATTTGATGTGGGCATATTGCGCGCCTCATCAATTTGAATGCAATAAAGCGATTTGCATAGTCAATCGCCCACTTTGAAATTGATAGCTTGCAAAACAATTTGGCCAAACAAAGGCGAGTCCATTGGGATTGAACGATTAGTAGAGAAATCGAATCATGGCCCAATACACTGGCATAATCATGGAAAACAACCTAATGGATTCCCGATAAGCGAACCATTGATAAGACTAAGAGCACAAATGGGTCTTGTTTTTGCTTTTTCTTTTGTTGTGTGCGTTATATATATTTTTTTTTAAATGTATCGCAGGGCGGAGCGGAGGCAGGAATTGCAACCTGAACCGGCGAGATACAGAGCCACCCTAAAGGACTCAGCTGCCGGCAGTCAATTTGAATAAATCCACTTTTCAAGGTCAGTGGGTAAAACAAGTTGCGAAATTTTAAGCGCACCCCATTGCAAAAACAAAGAAAACAAATCACAATAATGTTTAACCAAGGTTTTGGTTTAAGAGATTTTCAGTCAAAGATTTCAAAGTGAATTTGGTAGTTTAAAATTCGAATTTAAAATAGAGAGTATACATTTAACATATTGTATATATTTATAAGTATAAACATCTTTGACTGGCTAGTATACCCCATTGCGAAAATATCAAAAACAGGGTATGAAAAGCCACCCCGTTGCGGGCAAACCGGGGTTGCGAT
>SCDT01002691.1:3359-15154 GCA_004143765.1 Drosophila melanica
CCTTCCCCAAGCCCCCTTCCCCCCACTACATCCAACGCTTCCTATTTCTCGGAGTTCTCTGCGCCCGTTTCTGGCACGGGCAACAGGCGAAAAATGCGGCGTTAAATATGCCAAGCGCCATTGCGGCAAAATGTTTAATTTCCAAGTAGCGTCAAAAATGTTAAACCACAAAAAACGTGAAACGAGAAATGAGCGAACAATGGGGCGTAGCAGGCAGACAGACAAACAGACAGACAGAAAAAGAGAAAATTAGAGGCCAACGCGCACAGAGAGAATTTAACGTGGGCATAGTTTAGGCCAAACTTGCGAACACTAAAAAGAAACCGCGAAAATGTCACAAAAAAACACTTGCAATTGTCTGCGCAAGTCGACTGTGTGTGTGTGTGTGTCCGTGTGTGTGGTTGTGTGTATATTAAATTCCCCAACGTAATAGGACGTAATCATGTCGCATAATCTATCTATTTATCTACTATCTACAAAAACTATATAACAACCTTTTTTTTTAAATATGAACTTTAAGAACTTCATGTATACACTGAAAAAATGCACAAAATTGTAACACAATAATTTCTATTTGAATTTAAATAAATATCCAACAATAAAACTATATATTTTTCATATATTTAAAATAGTTTGGCAACAATTTTTTTAGCTTTTCGAAATTGTTGTATTTTGAATAAGAATTAAGTTCACCTATTTATTTTTATTTATTTATTTGATTATTTGATATAAATTCTCAGATATAGCCACATTAGTTTGAACCAACTTTCATATCATTCATGGAGAGAAGAAAGAGATTTCACAAAGTTTCGCTAATGAAATAAGCCACAAGTTTATAAAGATGGCGCTGCATAAAATCAGACAGACACTTTCGCTACAACTTTATCAAATATTATATTTATAACATTTTGCAACATTAACGCCTTTGGCCTTGGGCGCTTGACCCGCGAACCAAGAGCCCGAAAGTCGGACAACAAGTGACGGAAGTTAATAGCCCGAAAAGTGTGCTGCAAAAGACCAATTTGAATGTCAATGGCGTTAAGACGAAAGAAAGTCGTAACAAAAGGTAAAGCGGCGAAATTAAAATTAAAACGTGTCCCAAAAGTTTTCCATTGTGCTTTCTCCGGCAAAAAGTTGTAATTCGCAAAGGCAATGCAAAGAAAAGTTAGCATGAACGAACTGTGAATACCCTAACAAGCGAAACCTAATTTAAGGTCAAAGAAGTAAATACCTTACAGACAGATATAAGCGACTTATATTTGACGAGTCTTTACAAGAAAAAGACTTAATCTGACACTATAATAATATATTGAATTATTGAATATTAGTAGAAACTAAACGAACCACAAAGTGTACTCATGGGTAGTGTATAAGAGAAATCAAAAAAATGGTTTTAAGAAAAATGCTCTCATTAAAAGTGCAATAATTGAAACAAATTAATGCCCAGCCATACAAATGGGCATTTATTAAAGCTTCGAGTAGCAGCCACGCACTCCAGCTAGACCAGCCCCTTAGACACGTCCTTCGTGTCGCCCACAATTCCCAGAGCTTGTGGCTGGCCGGGAGGGGGGAGGCGGTTGGGCGCCTGGGACATGGCTCGATTTCATTGCATTCCGAGTCGAGCAAATAACAAAATATCAAATCAACATTGAGTGCTTGTAAAATGATAATTAAATGCCAGCAAATTCTTTGGACATGGCCATTTCATGGCCAGAAATTGAAGAATTCCGCGTGAGCGCTCCTCAAATAATTGGCCATAATAAACATTACAATTACAAATGCAATGACATAATTTAGGTAACTTTTATTGACACAAAAGGCAGATAAAGCAATATAAAATGGACAAATTTCCAGCTAAAATTTGAACCTTGTTTGAAGTAATAAAACGCAATAGTAAACAACTCAAATTAAATCAAAATTTGTTTTATATAACAACTATAACAATTTTTCCAACAAATATTGCATTTGTTAATTTATAATTAAATTCTACATAAGCAGAAATATAAACATTAACAAACAAATCCATTTTTTTTTTAACGTGCAAACGAAAACTCACAAAAGTATTTGAAAAGCATTTAACATTTTTCTGGTAGTAAAACAAACTTTTGTGTTATGTTTTAAATGAAGCAGACATTTTTTTGATTTTTTTTTTTTAAATTTTAATAGATTTTTTAAGTCGGGTTTTAGTGAGTTTATTATTACAATTATATTTTTCTGTTTCTCAGCAAAAACATTTCTCATTTTCTTCCAGATATCAAGTTTGATTCAATTCAATTATAATTAACCATTCCCAGAATAGAATTTCTTTGAACAGTTCGATAAGTTTGTATTGCTAACAGAGAAGCTCGTTAATTTAATGGTCCATTGATTGATGTGGAATTACATTTCCTGTGATTTACTGTGCAGGCGCACAGTTTCAGGGAAGGTTCTCCACGCATAATTAATTACTTAATAATATTAATATTATTAATATTAAATGAACGAGGCAAAAGTAGACCATAAGCACAACAACAACAACAACAACAACAGCTTGTTGCAGTGTGAAAGCCAGAGATTATGCATTATTATCCTTTAATACCGGAATCATGCTTCGGTTGTCCGATAAACGATTAACTGTATACAATATGTGGCTAGTTTTGCACAGACCGTTATGTGCGGCAATTGGCACGATAAAGCAGCAGCTCTCGAGAATCCTTCAGCTCGGCGAACAAATAAATCTTAAGTAGTTAACGATGCGTCTCTTAACTGGACCGCGATTGTTGTTGATTTAAAAACTTAACTATGACAAGGAAAATCAAGAAAAAATTAAAGAGCGTGGCAAGGGGGGGGGGGGCTGAGAGTGGCGGTGGAGTAGGGAAGAAACGAATGAGTAATAATAATGCTAATGCAATAACAACAAACGGAAGGGGCGGCTACACAAAAACAACAGACAAAAAGTTGGCAACAGGAAATGGCGCATGAAACGAATCAGTCGAAACGGAAGGAAATGCTTAAACGATATGAAAATCCTGCCGGCATATGCTGGAAATTTCCAGTTATTATTACTTGACGCCATTCCTGTTGTTGTTACTCTCCTTGTTATTGTTCTTGTTGTTATTGTTCGCATACTCTTACTTTTATTTGCCCAGTTTTTGCTTGTGTTAACTCACATTGCAAAGTTGAGCGATAAAATCGAATTAAATTAAAATATTTAGCTTAACCAAATTAGAGAAAAATTATTTTGGCTTTTACTGAAATAAAAGCTTCTTAAAAGCAGCACCTTAAATTTCTTTGTCCAGTGTTGGAAATCACAGCTTAATTCCCATGTCAAGTGTTGGAAAACGCGCAGTATACTAACCACATAAAAAGTACTGATAAATATTTTTAGTATAATATTTAATAGTTATTCAAATTTAAAAAAAAAAAATAAAATAATGTGAACATGAATAAGAATATTATCGTAATGCTCGCTACTTAAGCGAGTTTGTAGAGTATACTAAATTCGTTGTGGATAGCTTGGTTTTATGCTGATTGCTCTTCACACAGTTAAGCGGCCTTTTTTTTGCGTTCTTGCTTTTGTTGTTGTTGTTGTTGCTGTTTTGTTGTTATTGCAGCTGTACTCGGCGGGAGGTGGAGAAGGACATCGACAACGACAGGTTAATGCCTTTTGGCAGGCTCAGCCGCTGGCTGATGCCACATTTCTGGCTGGCTTTTGTCGTTGTTGTTGTTGCTGTTGCTGTTGCTGTTATTTCTTGGCAGTTTTTAATAACGGGCTGACAGGCAACTCGATGCGGCTGTGGCTGCTGTTTCTGTTGCAGCATCAAATTTTACGGCCGCACTCAAACACACACACACACACACACACACACACACACACACACACACGCTCATACAGAGAGAGTGAAGCGCTGGGCGTGTGTTTAATGTGCTCGACACGGCGGCAATTAATAAACGAGCTACTTGCAACGATGGGGCAGGTTTTTATGTGGCACATTTTGCCATAACGCTTTCACTTTTTTTTATAGTTCGCACATAAAGCAGCTAGATAAATGAGAGCTGCTGTAAGAAAGTGACAGAGATAAAACGAGCACCAGAGAAACCGAGAGAAAGCAAGCGAGCGAACGAATGTTAAAGTAAAAGTTTTGGGAGCGCCCGCTCAAATGTATGCTATGAAATTTTTCTTTGATAAAGCTGTAATTCCTCTGTGGTCAAGTGTCTTCACAAAGCACATCAATGAGCTGAAGCCTCTCAAGTGTCAGCTCAAAATCAACACATTTTCATGCAACGCAAATTTCAAACAGCAAAATCATTTTCAGCTGAATAAGAGACAATAATAATAAAAGAAAGTGAGAAAGTTTCCGCCCGAATAGAATATACCCTAACCGTCGACATTTGTTTGTACAAACATTTCAACCTTAATCTTCTTCATTCATTATTTATATAGGTGGAAGGTATCTGAAGTTCTAAATATACAGTTTTCTATCGATTTTTATCGATATTAATGGAACAGGATAAGTTATCGAAGAGATTATGCCTAAAGCAGCTTAGCTCGTCGTCTTTATCGTCGGAGTGACTTCCATCTGCCATCATAAAAATCTTTATACACATTTTCAATAAGTTCAGGGTATGAATAGAGGCCATTACAATTCAAATTCGGTCGAGTTTTGTAACGCAATTGGAAAGTTTAATTACTTTAAAATAGTAAAGAGTAGAATTCATTTTACAGAAGTTAAAATCTTTTTTTAAGCTTGTATAAGAAATTGCAATTCAATTGAAGTACATTTCAAAAGCATCTTTTTATCTTTTTATCAATTTATAATTACATTGAAGTGCAAAATATTCTATTGAGTTGTCAATGCTGCAGTTCTAAATGCTTTTCATGCAAGTATAAATAAAATATATCCACTTTTATATAATATTCACTTCCCCAACGAACATTTTACCTTTGGTGAGTTCCTCTACACAAAAAATTCCAATAAGAAATAATAAAAACAAATTGCACTATGCTCAGAAAAAATTGTACAATTTTTGTGATACAAAGAGGCGTTAATTAACAAGAAGAAGAAGAAAAAAAGGAAAAAAGCAAACAGATGAAAAACCGATTGATACGCTTGTAACTAAATTGAAATTTTGTTTCTTCGAAACGAAATTCGAATCCCTAAAAAAATAGCACACACAAATAATATCAAAATATGCAGACCATAAATAAAACTTAAAAAGAAATTTGTTGACCTTGTGAATAACTTAAAACCACCAAAACTCGAATAAATATTCAGTAAGACTGTGACAGTATTGGGAAGAAATCGCAACAGAGATTTTCTTTTGCTTTTCTCGCTTACTTATTTCCATTTTTTTGTTGGTTTTTTTTTTTTGTTGATGTAGTGAATAGCTGAAACAGCTGGAGCAGCATACCAAGCTGCAAATTGCTTAAATAGTCACAAAAGTTCCGCTTTTGCCTGTTGCCAACTGTCGCTTGTTCCGTAAATTTCCGTTTTGAATATTAAACGACTTTTCATTAGAAACTGAACGCCCGCACATACAGAGAAAGAGATAGAGAAAGAGAGATAGAGAGACAGAGACAAGTGCTTTACTTGAAATGTCGTTGATGACCAGCCAAGTGAGCAGGAGAGAAGAATGGGGGATTGGGGGGACTGTGATTCGGTCTGAAGTGGCATTCAAGTGTCCGTTGGCCCGTTAGCGGGCTTCGGCTTCATTCAAGTGGACGCACAGTGCGCCCCGAAAGTGTGCGACAGAGAGGAGCTAAAGAAAGAGACAGAGTCACTGTCAAATGTCGGGCGAGCAAACAATGCAAGCAAGCGAGTGCATGTGAATGCATTTTAATGGATCACTGTTAGACAGAGCGGGGGAAATGGCGGGCGTGGTGGGCGTGGGTGGAGTTTCGCAAATAAGGGCTTGCGGCCTGAGCCGAGCCTGACTTGCTAGCAATCACAATTCGCGCAAAATTCACAATTTTCAGTTTTGCGAGCGCCCTATGGAATAAAAGTGCGTTAAAGAATACGTTGCCAGCGGCGACCGGGGACAGACAATGGGAAAATCATATGGAAAACGCAAAGGGAGCAGCACCGCGGCAAGGACATCGCACACAGGATACGGGGACATACTGATGTTGTGATGTTGGACCGTGGGGCAGTAAAATGCTTTTTGTTGCCATTTTACGAGCGCTTAAATTGCACGCATTGTAAATGCCAATGCACGTAAATACACACACCCACACACACACGCCCAGGACTTTGCTGACAACAGTTAAAACTGAAAACAAACGTAAAATCATCGCAAGCAAAAAACACATTAAGCTGTAAAATGCTTGAATGCAGATTACTCAAGATACACTCGCTAGAGAAAAAATAAAGGGTTTTGTTCTTAAATCAGGAATCCAGTTGTGAAAAACTATTAAGTTAAAAAAAAAAAAGCCCAGATAATTTTTGTGCGCTCAATTCTAAAAATCATAAATAATTTATTCTTAATATAAGAAACAAAAATAATAAAAATTAATAAATTTTTTTTTCTCTGAGTGTACCTTATAAGGTATGCAATGTCATACAATTTATATATTTTCGCTAGATAATTTCGAAGGAATAATTTCGTAGTTGTTATAAAACGCAACCAGGTGCAAATTATGAGTGCTTTTATCTGTTTCATAATATACAAAAATCATTAAAATTAAATTTTTAATAAACCTTTTAATGGTCGCTAAGATAATGATAATATCTATTCAGACTACTGTAAACGCGATTATTCAATCATTATTTATGCTGCACTTGATTCGTTTTTTTTTTTATTTGAAATTCCCTCACTCAATTCAACTAAAGTCCACTCACAGCTTCATGGAATTTTATTCAAATAAAGTCCTGAGATTTCCGTGGAGAGTGGCAGGGGAGTGGGAGATTCATTATGATTATATTCAGAGCTACTTAGTTAAGCTGCTCACTAACTAAAGTAGTTGTAAATCCTGTCCAACAACAAGGAGAAAAGCTGTATGACATCAACAGATTTTGCAGGTATAAACAAAAGTTTTGGACATATGAAAATGTCAAGCCAAATGGCCAGCAGGACGCTAGCAAGGAGCTGCTTTGATGGGCAGCAATGACGCTTATTAGAGTTAAGTAGAAACTGAGACTCATACATTTTAATTACCATAATGATAATTGCCTTTGCCCAGAGTCCTGCGAGTCCTTAGAGTGCTTAGCATTTGGTTTAGTTTATTTTATGTGCGTAGAGAGAAAGGGGAACCGGAGGTGGGGGGCGGTGGTGGTGGCGGTGAATAATTTATGTGGCACATTGGGGCAATGTCTATTTAATATTTGATCGCCTAACGACTCAGCGGGCAGCGGGTGGGCTTGTCGTTTGCCTTTGATGTATCCTGCGCCTAATTGGATTGCATCCTTATTAAGTATACGCAATATTGCCGCAAGATTTTCAGCTTTATCTCTCAGTTTATTCTTGATTCTTTTTTTTTTGTTTTTTGATACAAAATTATATTTTCAATTTGAAGCGCACTTTCACAGTTTGCCAGTTTGTCAGTTTGTCAGTTTGTCCGTTTATCAGTTTGCAGCGTTTGTGTTGCCTATGCAAACGATGTTTAAATAAGTTAGGGCAATGGCTCTCCGAAATAATTAAAATATGCTGGCAAAGGCAAACAACATTAGCAACAACAAACGAGGCAGCAAAAACACGCAAAACAAATTGATAAATATGCAAATTTAATAGACTCCAGCGAGTATTTGCATAAATCTACACAGCGCAAAAATAAATAAATAAATTTGCCAACGCTGGTAAAAGCCCAACCCAAGCCCAAACACATTTGTTTTGCCGCTTCAGCCCCACTGCTCAGCATAAGCCAAAAAAAAATGAAAAAAAAAATTGAAGAAGGCAAGAAATAAATACCATACCAAGCCACAGCTGTCGGGCGTCAACATAAAACATGATATGCTCGACTTTGCATATGCCCTAGAAACTTCAAATGCGGTTAAATTCAACTATTTTCGAAATAAAATTTATAGATCTCATGGCGGCTGAGTTCTCTAAGCTAGTATATAAATGAATTTAAAAATCATTTAACTTTTTTGAATGTATATGTTCAAAGGTTCGGTTATAAATGTCTGCGAGTTCCATTCACTATCAGATAAAAAATTCTGTTGAGGGGTAATTCGAGTTACATGCATATTTTCTGTTTGAGTGCGTTTCCCGGGATTATATCATTTTCATTTTTATGAAATTTTGTGAATTATTTTTTTATAATTTTTTATGATTTAAATTTTTTAATTTGCAAATAATTTTTGCAAACTATATTTTATTGATTAAAATGCGTATATTTTTTCAAATGAACAGTTTTTGATTTTAATATTCTGCAATCAACATAGCACTTTTTCATTCAGCCATTATTTTTTAAACGAATTTTTTTTCGAAACATGTGTTCAATTGGGTGTAAATTAATATGAACTACGTCGAGCATTTATAAAAAGGTTATCAAAATCAAATTCGAGTTTCGCACGAAAAACACAATTTGTTGACATTTTATTTTTTTTTTTGTATATTTTTTTTGGTTGTCGCTTAAATTGAAATAAAATGAGACGCAATGGATTGTGGATGCACTTGGCAAACAAATCAGCTAAAATTACACACGCACACGCACACGCACACGCACACACACACACACAGTCTGATAGCTGGAATGGCATTTTGTAGATATTGCGCATACGACCCGTTGAACGTGCACTCGTTCATGTTACACCCCAGCCCAAACCTTATAGCAACAAAAGATTTGTTTCACTTCGGTTCAGTTGCGTTGCTTATTTAGCCCCCGCCCGCCACTCCCCCTGCGGCAACACACTCACGCACAACTTGTCACTGATCTATGCGTGTTTATTATTATTTGTATACACGAATGGCTTTTTCTTATTGAAAACGCGCTCTGCAGTACCCAAACAGCCTCCAAGTTATTCGATATCTTCTTGAGCAGCAAATTTGCTGCGCGTTTTGCATATTTTTAACGGGGGAAAGTTCAACAGCAGCCACTTGAACAATTTTGGTGTTTAGTCAGTCGTGAAACGCCACAAGCCGCATTCAACGAAATCTTTTGCCACAGTTGCTAATAAACCCATCATCGACAGGGACGGAGTCAACGGCAAATAGAATACGGCCTGTGGGGAAACGTAATAATGGGTCGGTCAGTTGTCAGTCCAGCTACAACATGCATGTATTTGACGTGCTGCCCGGGGGCCAATACAAAAACAAACATACAAAAAAAAGAAAAGAAAAAGTCGGAAATACGCAAAAAAAAAAGCTTACAGAGGTGCGTGTCGCATATATCCTGTACGTTGCCTGTATGTTGGGTATGTTGAAAATTAGAAAAAGTGGAGCTTGTATAAAATAATTATAATAATAAATATGTTTAGAAATAAAGTAAGAAATCAATTTGAACAAATTCAAATTAGAATAGAATATTTATAACACAAATAATATTCCTATTTATCCTTAACTTAAACAACGCGAAATCGAACAGAGCTAATGTTGATGCTTTAAATTTGTTTATTTTGCTATACGATTACTTAACAAGTTATTACAGGGCATTCTCACTGCAGCACTGTAAAAGCAAAGACACTAAAGTACATAAAGAACTCATTTGCTTTCTTTCTATTATTCATATATGCGCAGAAGTACAATACCCTGGACTAAGTAATAGGGTATTTGGCAGTCGGAAGCCCTTAAGCTTCTGACATATCGACTAAACTGTATGATTGATAATGAAGTCTTGAGTTAGCTGGCAATTTGTTGGCAAACGTTCGCAAGTTTTGGCATTTTTTGAAGCGCAAACTTGGATCAAAAACTAACTCACACAAACAGGCACACAACATAGCAGGAGGCAAGTGCCCCGCCCCTTCAGCTTGGATTTGGGTAAACACGGAAAAACACTAAAATGCTCATTCACGCTTCAACGGGCAAAGCACGCAACGAGCTTGAAAATGCCCACACGATGAGCGGCAGTCGCAAGAAAGTTACGTGCGGGTGTACTCGACAGCGCACATACCCTGCAACGAGTCTCTTAACAAGTCCTGCAAGTTGTATCTTTGATTAACATACTGTGCATCTGTATTTTTCACAGTCCAAAGTGCAAAACTTGTTATAGTCGTTTGTCAGATAAAATGAAATTATATATTCTGTACAAAATTGAGCTGATAAAAATATGTTCCTCATTAAAAAAATGTTTAGTACTTTAATTTGTGCAATGTCCGTCATGCTTTCCGTCTGTCCGTCCGGATGAACGCAACTTTTTTCGGCGCTGTTGAAAATAGAGACTTGAAACTTTGGATATATACTTGTAGTTATCCTCTTCTTTCGAAAATGAATATATGTATTTTGAATGTACGTAGAATCAATATATAGGACAAATCATGATCAAAATGCCATCAAACGTGAAAATCGGTTCACTTTTGACAAAGTTATGGGGGTTTGATATATGGGAACTATGGAATCTTTTATAGTCGGTAGCGCCCGACTGCATATTCTTACTTGTTGGGTTTAAATTTGTAAACTTGATTTTAAAAGTGATCCATAGTTTTCACGTAAAAGTTGATTTTCTAGGAAACTCAACTTTTTTTTTTTACCAATATGTTCGAAATCATCAACAAGATTTCTTCGAGAGCTGCTTCAGGCATATTGAAAGCATTAAACGAAGCATAACCATCGATCAAACTGTAAAAATCGTATATTTTATGACTTTTTATTTCTCTATCGCCAAATCAGGGGCCGCCCGGCGCATCTCACGGAGGACATCTCACCGGAATCGGCAGCCGGCAATGCCGAGGAATCGGAGCACTACGATGAGCAGAGCGTCATTGTTCAATTGTCGGCGCGGGTGCAGGACGGAACACGCTGTCGATCCGGCAGCTTGGATATGTGCATACAGGGCAAATGTCAGGTGAGACTCCATCTATATACATATATATAGACTATCGATGTAATCATAATGTTTATCGAACGTACGAGGTGTGGGCGTGTTTGAGGCTTGTTAGCTTCCTTCCTTCCGGCTTTTGTGTGTGTGTGTGTGTGTGTGTGTGTGTGTGTGTTGCGGGGCTGCTCTTCCACTTAGCTGCGCTCCAAAACTAAAAGATGATAAATTACCTCGATGTTGTCAGTGCAGGTGGGCGGGGGGGCATGGGCGTCGGTAGGCGTGGTCGTGTTTGTGGGCACGACAAAAACAAAAGGCTATGCAGCTGCCAGTGTAATACGGTACTTACGTATGCATATATATGCAGATTGCATAACGCAAGCCCCTTTGTATCATTATGAACGTGAGCATAAATAAATCATAATGTCGAGCTGGTTGCTGGCAATGCTGGCAATGGGTATATAGGGTGGTGCAGCGGTTAGCCGTGTGGTTGTGGGCCTCTGAAGCACTACTTCACTCAAAGGCCAACTATTGAAATGCCAATAAAGCGTGCTGCGAGCGGCTGCTTGGTTGCCACTTCACGGAACTCAGCCGTCAGCGCAGAAATGAAACGCGCGCTACAAAGTATGCTACAAAATGCTGACACGAAGCCAAAGAGCTGCTCGAAAAGTTGCGCAAAAGTTGTCGGCAAATTTTTAGAACTAGTTTATATTAATATATATATTATATAAACGTATAAATAAAGATATTTTTACTTTATTTGGCGTACAGTTTAGCAAAAGGATATTTTGATAGCAATAAAAAAAGTTTAATAATTTTGCATTATTTTTACTTTGATTTAAATTTCAATATTAACTATATTAAATCCAACTCCAGTTATCCAGCATAGGTAACGATAAATAAATAT
>SCDT01002692.1:0-11794 GCA_004143765.1 Drosophila melanica
TATATTTTTTTTTTTCATAGCTTAGATTTTAGGGTTATTTAGGACACACTTTGACACTTAAAAAAAAAAACATAATTTTTCACACATTTTTATAAAAATTAAAATGCTGTATAGATATGACCAAAACTTAAGCCAAAATCGAACCTGACATTCTGCTCTATCTTTATTATGGAAACGTCTTAAAATGGCGCATAATTTGTTTGGCCGCAGTTGGCACTTATTTGGCTGCAGTCGCCTCGCAGGACGCACAGGACGCCTCAGGCAGATGCATAAATCTGCCGGCTATAGAAAATACTCATTGTGCCTGGTTGCTGGCGCTTAAAAGCCGTTTAATAAGCCCGACCACAACACAACATGACAAATGTGCCGCCCCAAGAAGTGCATTGTGTGGCAAAATGGAGCCCCCAAAAAGCCACTCGATTGCGGCTGCTGCATTGCCCATAAATATTATTACTCGCCTTTTGGTAGCTTGACATGGCACAGATATTTTGTCGCATCATTTTCAATAAATGGCTGTAAATAATGGACACCGTGCAAAAGCGGGCCAGTGGCCATTGATAAAGTGCTCAAGCATCAAAGAGAATCCATATAAAGCGAATCTTTGTGCGCTTTATGCGAAATTTTGCCAAATCATTGACATTAATATCAAATTGCAAGCCTATTTTTTGAAGATTAAGCAATCAAATAATAATTGAAATAGACAGAAAACAGTAAATATATATAATTACAATTTCACATAAGTATTTATTCTTTACTAAAAATATTTTTTTTAAATAAGCGTATTTTTTTTAAATTAATTATTAAACTAAATGGAATGATTATTATTTCTTAAATATTACATAAAACATAAAATAACTATTTACTATTATTATTATTATTCTACAATTGTTCATATTGATTTTAAATAATCGTTAAATTCCTGGTGTTATTCAAAAGAATATAGTGAATAGTAGCATAGAGTTATTATTATTCATTTTCTATTTATAGCTGAGCGCCCGTCAAGGGCAACACTCAATTGTCATTATTCCACACCCATTCAGCTGTTTAACTTTTTCTCCCCTCCCCACGCCGCATTATATTTCGCTGTCTCTCTCTATCCTCGCTTTTTACTCGCACATGATTTGCGTTTCTGATCGTCAATTAAGCGTTGTTTTGATTCCATTAAACAATATGAAACAATTGTGTGAAATATACAAAAAAATTTTGGGTATATGCATTTTAGTTGTGCGATTTGTACAATTATATATATTATGAAATTATATATATTATGAAAAGAAAATCATATTTTTTTTAAATATATATTTTGCTGAATAATTTATGACAATTTATCTATAAACTTTTGTTAATACCAACAAAAATACTTTAAAAAATGTTCGCTTTTAAAAAATTAAAAAAAAAATTGTTAATATAGAAAAGGTTTGTTTCTTTTTTAATTACCAAGTTTAGTCTAAATTTTTTCAAGTGCATATAAATTATTCAGTATCTTCAAGCTGATCAAATTTAAGTTCACATTCATTTAGATGCTATTCGTGAGCCTCGTGCGAGGTCTTTTGATTAAACATATAAAAACATTCAGCATTCGGGTGTAAACGACTGTGCAATACTCTATCTCAGTAAAACGATCTTCAATACTATTGTTCTTTTAGAGGTCATCTCGAAAATGGTCTATCGATTTTGTTAGCATTGTGTTGAAACAAAACAAAATATTTTATTTTCTAAGCGATCAGAAATATATTTCACAACAAGCGCACTGAAAAACATAAGCAGATTGTGTCGTAAACAAATGAATAAATATAACTTAATTGCCACTTGGTGCTGATATGGCTTATCAGTGTCCATTCGATATAAGATGTGTGTATTTTCGGTGTTTGTTAGATACATTTACGAGCGCAATTGAGCAAATCTAATCTGAGCAGAGCCACAGACGAGCAAATGTTGTTGAGCGATTGCTCTGCTCTGCTCAGTCCGATTGGAACAGTTGGTCGAGCGACATTCTCAACGGGCAATCATGCTGGAAATTACTTTGGCTTTGGGGCTGCTGCTGGCGGTGCTTTTTTATGTGTTTATGAGCTGGAATTTCGGCTACTGGCGCAAGCGCAAAGTGCCGGGTCCCCCGCCCCGTCTCTTCACCGGCAACTATCCGCACATGTTAAACGTGAAAAAGCATGCGATCTACGATCTCGATGATATCTATCGGTAAACTCTTCCAAGTTTTCTCGGGCTAACTAACTATTAATTCGATTTTTTTTTTTTGTCATTTTTATAGGCAATACAAACAGAAATACGATGCGGTTGGCATTTTTGGGGCACGCAGTCCGCAGCTGCTGGTGATTAGCCCGCAGCTGGCGCGACGCGTTTTCGTCTCCGATTTTAAGCACTTTCACGATAACGAAATATCCAAAATAGTCGATGAAAAATCCGATTTCATATTTGCGAACAACCCGTTCTCCTTGGTTGGCGAAAAGTGGAAGCAACGGCGCGCTGATGTGACGCCCGGATTGACAATGGGCCGCGTAAGTTCCCTTTTATAAAAAAGGTTTACAAAATATATATATCTTTATTTCGTAATTACTATATAGCTGAATTGAGATTAATAATTATATAATATAATTACAGATCAAAACTGTCTACCCGGTGACCAATGAGGTCTGCCACAAGCTGACCGACTGGCTCCGCAAGCAGATCCGTCTGGCTGAGCCGGGCGGCATCGATGCCAAGGATGTGAGTACACGAAATGGCATTTAAGGGACACATATAAATCCTTACACTTTCCCCACAGATGAGTCTGCGTTTTACTTCCGAAATGGTCACCGACTGTGTGCTGGGACTTAAAGCTGAGAGCTTTACGGACAAGCCCACTCCGATTTTGGGCTACATCAAGGAATTGTTCACCCAGCCATGGACTTTTATTGTGTACTTTGTGCTGATCAGCACGCTTCCCTCGCTGCAAAAAATCTTCAAGCTGCGTTTTGTGCCCGTGCGCATTGAACGCTTCTTTGTGGATCTGATGCAGAATGCGGTGGATGCACGCCGCAGCCAGCTGGCGGCGGGTAAGCAATTCGAGCGGGTTGATTTCCTCGATTATATACTGCAGTTGGCCAACAAAAGGAATCTGGACACACGCCAGCTGACCGCGCACACAATGACATTCCTGCTGGACGGCTTCGAGACGACGGCCTCAGTCTTAAGTCACCTGCTGCTGCTGCTGGGCAGGGATGAGCAGGTGCAGCAGAAACTGCGAGAGGAGATCGAAGCCCACCTCAATTCCCAGGGATCCGTCGATTTTGAAAAACTAAACGAGCTGCCCTATTTGGACGCATGTGTGCTCGGTAAGCTTGGGATCAAACGATCAATTTTATTCAATAATTAAATGATGTTTGCCCGCAGAATCGATGCGACTCTTTCCACCTGCTTTCATGTCCAACAAGCTCTGCACTGAGCCTATCGAGCTGCCCAACAAGGAGGGAGAGAACTTCACAGTGGAGACTGGCACCACAATTGTGGTGCCGCATTATTGCTTTATGGTGGACGAGGAGTATTTCCCCAATCCCCAGGCCTTCCAGCCCGATCGCTTCATGCAGCCCGATGCGGCCAAAATGTATCGCGAACAGGGCGTCTTTATGCCCTTTGGCGAAGGTCCGCGCATCTGCATAGGTGGGTTCAGTTTAGATATACATTACTTTATCTATACTATATCTCAATTGGTTCCAGGCATGCGGTTTGCTTTGACTCAAATCAAGGGCGCCCTCGTCGAGGTGCTGACCAAGTTCAATGTGCGTGTCAATCCGAAGACTCGCGCGGACAACCTCTTTGAGCCCACATCGTTCATTACCGGCCTGAAGGGTGGCATTTGGCTGAACATTGAGCCACGTCAATAATTTGCTAATAAAGAACACAACCAGTTAATGCAATGGGCAACATCTCTTATATCAATGATCATTTTACATATGCAAAATCGTGCCGCACCTTTTACAAGAATCGGATACGATACATAAGGATGCGGTAACTTTTCGAAAAAAATAACATAATAATATAACGATACATTCAAATATCGCAAATATATATTTTATTTTTTTTTTATATTTGGTGTCATTTAAGCCGGTTCAGTATCCGTATTACTATATTTCTAAATTATTATTTAGTTAGCCAAAAAAACCGTATATTCGAACAGAACCGTATTCTACCCCCTGAACCCTTTAAAAATGGGTATAGGCTTTAATGGTATTTTGCAAATCTAGATAATAGGGGAAAAGAAGGCATATCCAAACACATATAGAAATAAGAATTGTCCATGACACAGATCAAGTTTTTTTTAAAAGATCGTGTTTCTAAAATCTATAGAAAAATCTACAACTAGCTTCTATGTATTTATGCACATGGCTTAAAATGTGTGTAACAAAAGCTTGCAGCTTAGTTCAGGGTATCTCCAAGTCGACTACTCCCTACACTCTGCTCTTAACATTTTAATCAGCGTAAATAGATAAGCAGTCAAATATTTCGCAACAATTGTATTGATTAAATCAAATAAATGCTTACAGCGGGCGCTGATAACAATATCAGTGAATATATTTATATAGTTAATTGAATGTTTGGTAAGATATGGGAAATTAAGCAAATAAAGACTGCAATCAGTACTGAGCACAAATGTATAAGCACTTATCAAATAGCAACTAGATGGAAATACAATCAAATCTCATAAATTTTCCTTTAAATAGAAAAACTCAGTAATTCGTATTTATTAATTCTTGAAATTTTATGAAACCCAAACTTAATTTTTAAAACATCTTTTTTCATAATGAACTGTATTTTCGAACTGTATAATTTAAATGTATATATATTTATATTTTGAAATTATGCAGTCTTAATACGACAACTCTCCATTAGAATTATCAGTCTATTATAGTTTATTATTCCTTTTATGCGTCTGGGCTTATTTATGGTATATCCAGCCGAGCAACCTATAAATTGAACAATTTTATCAGTTGAAAAAGTTGAAAGTTTAAAAAGGTTCGGTTCTTACCAACCCAAGCGAAATTTGAAGTTGGTCTATCAAAGAATAGAAAAACTTTAATTTATTTAATATTGCATTTAAGTCTGGGCTTAAATCATCATCGTCAGCTTTCAATTAATAAAGACAGAACGTAAGTTTATTAGTTGAAAGAAATAAAATTAACTACACCTACGCATTTCACAGTTAATTAAATACGCACTTTGAAATTAATGTAAATAGCTTTTAATTTTCATGCTGTCAGGCTAAAATGCACTTAGACATTTAAATTTGATGGCTCGTGAGTTGCCAAACTAATTACATTTACCAATTGCATGTGAAAATGTTCACAGTGAAACTTTGTGTGGAATGTTCATACACGCTGAGAAAACACCCACGCAGTGTTGCTTAACTCCGGTTCAAGTGTTGTTAAATGTGAATATTTTCTTACGCGAAAGAAAAAATGTTTAATAGATTTATTCTTGAAATTGTACAAATTTATTTTCTCTGAATTCTGAGAATTTCTATGGACATTTTTCGGACATTTTTTTCTTGAATAGAGTTCAAGTGTTGTTAAATATAGAAATTTTCTAACGTAAAAAAAAAATTTCTATTAGACATATTCTTGAAAATTTATGATTTAAGTTGAATAAATTTATTGTGTCTGGATTCTGAGTATTTCTATGGCCATGTCTCTTTGTATCTGTTTTTTTTGTTAAAGGTTCAGATTTTTCTTGCTAAAATCCAGTTAAAGTGTTGTTAAATGTGGAAATTTTGTTACATGAAAACAACATTGTTATTAGACATATTCTTGAAAATTTGAGACTTAAGTAGAACAAATTTACTGTGAACTCTGAATATTTATATCGTCTTTTTTTTAAAGGTTCAAAAATTTTTTGCATAAATCCAATAAATTTAAATATAATTGTACGTGGATACAAAATTCTTATTTGACATATTCTTGAAATTCAATGTCTCTGCATTCTGAATCTGATTTAAAAGAGCGCTTTCTTTGAGTGTTAGCCATATTTTTCTGTCTGTGTCCTTTTTGTTTTTAAAGGTGCAGAAAAAGTTTCTTTTTTTTTGTAGCAAAAAGTTTATATTTAGCAGCAGCTGCTGGCATTGCCCAAGTATTGAAAAGTAAGAGTTTATTAACTTTGAGGGAGGGAACACTGGCTTGTAGTTAGATAGCTGTAACGAATGTCACCTTAGTGAAAATCGACAAGTTTACAAGTTATCGCTGCATAATTTTTTCGTGCCAGGCAACAACGGGCGTCAACAGCTAAAAATATATACACCGAAATTGATGGTATTTATTTAGTAATTTATTCATGTCTGGCAACGCCTGGCACATGTTACTTGTCAGCTCGGCTCGCCTGACTGCGCCTCTGTTGTTTGGCTGTCATTCAGTCTGGCAGTTTGTTTAAATCATATTTCGGGCCCATCAACGGACAAATTGATGGCAGACAGCTTTACATTCGCCAAAGTCAAATATGAAATATAAATTTTAGAGGCGATTGATTCACTGAGTGCCCCAAATTCAATTCAATTAATACCTTTTACACTCATATATAGACATGTGAGTGGCTCACATTTGTGCTCGGGGAGTGTCTGTAAATCATGTGGCAAATCCAATTGGGAAATCAAAGGCGCCCATAAAATTGCATTAGATCGAGTGCCCTGGCAGAACTTTGCCAGAGAGCGGAGCAGTTGCTGACTGTAAGACAGGACCAAAGTTATGCATATGCAGTTCTTTATACCGGCTTTGAGTCCGAGTTCAATCTGCAATTTGCTGCGGCTGTGATTTGGCAAATTGTTTGTGGAAAAAACCAAAAAAAGGCGAAGACAATCCAGCTTAGCCGGCTCCATCGGGTAGATGGGGGGGCAATTTATATTGCCTGGCACTTTGGCTCCCCATTTTGCCGGGGCAATTGTCTGACTGCGGCCCCATTTGCCCGTTTGCCCGCTTTGCCCGCTTTGCAGCGACGCGTTGTTTGCAGTTCAAAGGTTGAGCGCAGTTCAAATTGTTTGCCAGGTGTTTTCCAGGCAGCACTTTTTCTTGGCTATTTGATCTGTGATTGAGCTGAACGAGCAAATAAACTTGTGGCTGTGGCAGCAGCTGTGGCCCCACTTTATTGAGCATCGAAACCGAGCCAAAAGCTGATTGAGCTCAATCGGTTGCCACTTTTCGCCTGTGATAGGTGTCTGACTTATTATCTGTTTTGACCTTTGGGGTCTTAACTTTGCTGTTGTTTCAGTTAAGTAATTACTCAAGAAAATTTCAAACCGATAAATTCAGAAGTAACTTATTAAAACTCAACTCGAAATTATGACACATAAAAAAGAAAATATATAAATTTTAATATTAAATTTTAAATTAACAAAAAGTTTTATATCAAAATAAAAATCGTAAAAAACTAAATTTTTAACCCAAATATAATACACAGATAAAACTCCCCTAAATAGTATCCGCCTAAAGTGTAACTAACTGTAGACAGTATACTAAACAACAACAAAAACAACACATAGACCAATGTTTAGACAGGCTCAGTTCACCTTTGACCTTGCGTTAGCATAAACAAGTTAAATCCAATAAAAACATTTTGTTTAGTGAATTTATTTTGTAAACGACCTTGTCAACAGCATGATGAACACGTTTTACAAATATTTGCGACAAAATTGCATGTGTGTGTGTGTGTGCTTGTGTGTTTATGTGTGTGTTTGTTTGTTTGTGTGAGTTACACACATTCAAAGGCCATTTTACTGCCAAAGGAGACTGACCATGATATACATTTAATTCAATTAACAGATTCGGTTAGGCTGCTTTAAGGTTTGGACAGTCGGAAAATGGAAAATGGAGAGAAGGTAGAGTGGCTACAATAACAACAAAACCCCATTAAAATTTTCATGGAAAAACTTTGTGCTAATTGCATTTATGGCATAAAACCTCAAAGTTCAAAATCAGTACCAAAAACACAGCAGAAAATGCAATTAGCACTCGAAACGGCAGACGAGACTCCACGAGGAGGCGGAGGCTGGAAGCCACGCCCCCAAATTTCAGGCTTGACAATGATGATGACAATGGCAGCAAGTGGAAATGTCAAGAAAATGTGCGGCAGCTAATTAAAAAACTTGCGGTAGCTATAAAATTTCATAACGCTGAAGAGTGAAAAGCAATAGTAGAAAAGAAAGAGAGAGCAATAGAGAGAGAGATGGCAAGAGAGGGGAATAGGAAAACAGCGAACACTTGAGGTGGCAATGGAAAATTGCATGATTTTCTCCGTCACTTGGAAATTGACAATTTTTAATGCAATAATTTGTTAGACAAGCGACCGCAGCTACCCAACACCAGGGGGCGCCCCTCGCAGGCAGTCGAGGAAAATTAGAACAGGGCCAACAAATCATAAACAAAACTGACAAGGCCAACAAATTGCTAAGTGAATAAGTACCGTGCAAACGGACCAGCAATTTAGCTAACAAAGTGTACTATCATTAACCACAAATTTATAAATAGCTTAATTAAGTATTTTTATTTTTCCCAATTTAAATTTTATTTTATTTACTAAATTAAGTAAAATGCAATGAATTATTTTACCCATAAGTATTTTAAATATTAGTGAAATATCTTAGATAATAACAATTTAACAATTTTAATGAAAGAAAATTTCATGCTTAGTTGATTAGCTTTTTTTTAGCCATTTCAGTCTGTCTGTATGTCTGTCTGTCTATCTGTCCGTCCGTTTGTCCGTCTGTCTGAATGAACACGTCGATTTCAGAGACTACAAAAGCTTAAAAGCTGATCTTGGACTCATTTCAAAAGATCGATAACTCTTTCCGTTTTATTATTATCGATATTTATCGCTTTTTTGACTCGGTTTTTTAAACACAATTTCCAAATTATAAAAGTTAGAGCCACCAGATTTTATTTATTATGTTTGTTTGAAGCATATTTTATACATATATATTTTTTTTTTTTGGTTACCTTCCCCCAATTGCCCCCAATAATGATAAAACCATAAAAACAAAGCAAATCAAAAATATATTATATTAAGGAATATTATATATAAAAGAAATTAAGTTTATAGTAATTGCACATTGAAGAGAAATGCCTGTCTGAAACGATAAGAAATATTTGAACGGTGTGGTTGAATGGTAATTTTTACCTTTTTGCAAGCTGTTGCCAATCGCCAAACAATAAACCAACAAGCCAATTAATTTTTACGTCCAATAGGTCTTGTTAACGACTCTTATTAATTGAGCGCTGCATATTTAGCAGAACGTTGAGTTCAATATATGATAATGTGAAAAGTATAAACAACAATATTCATATTAACGATGCACGCAGGCAGGTATAAGTGAACCTGTATATATATACATATATGTATTTCTGATATACATATATATATATGTACGCTGAGCTGCATTATTGCCACATTTAATTAGCCACTGCCAAAGGGGGAAATGCCAATGCGTTGACACAGGCGATTATGTTAATAAGCTTAAGAAGCGCGCAATGAAGCGAGTTCGAGTTGGGGTGGTGGCTGGGCGAAGAGTTGATGTTTACCACAGCGTATAAATTTGCTCAGCGCGTATTGCCCCCGGCCCCCCCAACCGTTCGCTCGTATTTGGTTTGTTTGGGCATTGATATGTCGATTTAAGTGCATTTATTTAATTGCACAACATTCGCGCTTAATGCGTATTAATGAGACATGACATTTTAATTGGATTAATTGCGTTAATTAAGTGCCAGCCGACAGCGACGGGAACTGAAAGCTAAAAGCTGAAAGCCCGAAAGCTGAAATCTGATTGAGTTCGCTCACTCGGTCAGCAGAAATCATTGACTACCGCCAACTTACGACCGCGAACTACTGAACAGCTTTGCCAGCCATTTCCAGTTGAATGGGAAACTGCAAAATTAATCGATTCACAAGTGAGGATGCTGCGGAGGTGTGCAAGAGCTGCATATAAATGCCAATTGAATTCATGTGAATATTAAGACAATGGAACTCAGATTTAAGCGCTGAGATAATTACGTCTTGTAACTCCTAATTATATTGAGAATACCTTAAATAGTCCTTTAAATAGTCATTTTGATAATCAGAAATGTATGAAGGACCAACGAAAGCATGCTATAATTTTTTAATAATTTATGCAGTCACTTTAAAATTCTGTATAAAAATATAATTTAAAAAAATATATATATATTTAACTACAAATTGTTATCCCCAAATTTTGGATTAATTTGCTATGAAGTTAGCTATCATAAAAAATACCAAAAAAAATAATACAAAATATACTGTGTTGACCTTTTTTTTAAATTGTCTAAAGTATATCAGTTTTGATTTGATTCCCCACAAAAACGTTAAGAAATATTTTTTTTTTAATTTTATTCTTTTTTTTAAATGTAATGTAATATTTTGCGAAGCTTGGTTGCCTTCTCCTTTATACAATTTAAATAGGTTAAATAGTTTCGAGAATAAGTAAATATTACAAAAATATTTAAATAAAAACATCAAGTTTCGCTTGAAATCTATAAAATACAATTGAGACGACACAATTCCTGTGCAGTTTCCAATACTTTTTAAGTGTCACAGCACAAAAACAGAACTGATATAAATATAGTCATGCCCCTTGGCCAA
Organism: Drosophila melanica; assembly: GCA_004143765.1. Lineage (NCBI taxonomy): Eukaryota > Metazoa > Arthropoda > Insecta > Diptera > Drosophilidae > Drosophila > Drosophila melanica. Next base: position 10,627 of record SCDT01002692.1, read on the forward strand.
GATAATATATCAAAAACACACAAAAAACAAGCTAAACCGAGAAACTTGCCATCTATACCAGTTTCTTTCCTCTCAACGGCAATAGTTCATAAAATATAAATAAGCATAAATCACGCACACGAGCAAACATAAACATGAGCATGATTAACAAGGTCATTTAACGGCACTTGTTTCGCTCCCTTGTCCGGTCAGGTCAACAAAAACAAAAAAAAAAGTGGGCGTGTTCCATGAAAACATTAGTTTCGCAAAGGCTTAAACAAGCGCTGTGCTTCTACCCAAATCTAAGTCCCACTCCTTATGAAAATTCGATTATAGTGTTAAATGCTGCAACGCCCCATGGCTAAGAGTGGGAAGCTCCTCTCATTCCCGTCTAAATGTTGTGTTTTGTATGGCCACAGAAATATATATTACTCCAGGGAGACATTTGATAATAACTTGCGGCCAATGTTGACTATAATCAGCATAAGTTAGCCAACTTTCTTTCATATTGCCCCTATTGCAGTGTGCCCCGCCCCTAGCCACGCCCCTGGCTGCCAGGCGGCTAGCTAACTGCCCGGCCATCTATCCGGGTAACAGGAGCGCAGACAACGCACATATTTTGGGCTGACACAGCGCGCATTAATCATTTGTATTGGCTTTTTTCTTGTATATTTTTTTTTTTTTTATTTCGGTTTGTTTTGGGTAAACAAGTCAATTTCTGTGGTTTAGTTGAGGTAGAAGCAGGATGGCAACGAGAATAAAATCTAAGCCGATTAAAGGACATGAGAAAATGCTGCCCGTGAGAAACCAGAAATAAAGGCAGATTAAGCCGGTTATTGTTTTATTGCGAGCTCGCAGCTGTAATAGAAACAATGAAGAGAAGAATTTCAAAAAGAAAAAACACTGATTTCACTATAAAATAACATTAAAATATATCAATTGCCCGAAAAAATCACAAAAACTATTTTTAAACAAAACCAAATTGATTGCATATAATATAAAAGTATTATTTTAAATCTATTGAATAGTATTCATTAAATTTAAAAAAAAAAACATTACAAAATTCACAAGGGGGGAGTACATGCTTTTTTGACCAAAAAATTCAAAAAAAATTTTATTTTCAAAAATGAATATATTTTGAATGTAGAATCAATATATAGGACAAATCATGATCAAAATGCCATCAAAC
>SCDT01002695.1:0-20863 GCA_004143765.1 Drosophila melanica
GTAAAGTTGTCAGATTCCATAACTCCCATATATCAAACACCCATAACTTTGTCAAAAGTGAACCGATTTTCACGTTTGATGGCATTTTGATCATGATTTGGCCTATATATTGATTCTACATTCAAAATATATTCATTTTCGAAAATACAATTTTTTTGAATTTTTTTGGTCTTTTGTACTCCCCCCGTTCTAGTGGGTGTGGCCAGGATATTAAGGACGCAATCTTTGGGGAAGGTCATCAGCTATCGACATACATACCAAATTTGGTGGCTCTATCTTTAAAACTGTGGGAAATATTCACATTTTATCGGTTTGCGATTTGAGGTGTATCGACATGTTGTCATATTGCCAGCCTTCCAGTGGGCGTTCATCCGGACGGACAGACGGACAGCATGACGGACATTGCACAAACCCAATATACTAGTTTCACTTCGTGAACGAGTATAAAAACCCGCTACAAAAGAGAGAAACAGATATAATACTATATACAATATGCTATAATATATATTCTATTCTATATTCTAAGTGTTATTGTGCGCTCAGAAAGGGTATCAACAATAACTGCTCGAAAATTGAGCTTACTGAAATCAATTTAAATGCCAATTATTCTTCCACTGAAGAACAATTACAAGTCACGTGGAAAGAAATAATAAATAAATTATATACAGACATATATGTAATAAGAAATTAACTTCCGATTCACATGTTCTGAATAAAAAGTAAGACCATTATGCGATTTTCAAAACCCGAGACGGATCCAAAATCCAAAATATTCTTGATCTGTTTATGTTTTACGAAAGCATATTTATTCGACGACTTTAGATCGACTCGTCTATTGACCCTGCTCAAAAATATATTTACTTAATACATTTGCACAACACCATTATACCCTATATTACCCACTTTTAATGCGTACAGGGTATAAAAATGTAAAAAATGAATTATTAAGGTGACATTTTTAAGACAAAGCATAACTCACATATTTCTTAAAGTGCTTTATGGGTTTTTGCCAATTAGTATTCGATTGGCATATGTGCAATTAATGGGTGTAGTGCTTCTACTTGTATGCGTTTGTGTATATGTATACACGTATGTGTATGTGTATCTACGATCTGTGGAAACGGCAACGTGAGCAGTGACCTAATCACGATGCCCTCACTATGGGGCCGTTTGTATTCGGATTTGGCGTCGGACCAACGACCAGTCGATGCGATAAGGAAAACACTCGACTCAGCTGAGCTGAGCTGAGCTGCGCTGGGCTGGGCTGATTGAAAGTGCGTTGCGGATGGCGATTTAGTCGCGCTCATCAGACATGAGATGCATGTGGGGCTTCAGTGTGGCTACGCCCGCTCTGCTGTGGCTGAGCTGCGTGCAGGGCCACTTGCTGTCAAAACCGGAGGTGGACACGCACATACAGCTGCAGGAGCAGCTCATCGCGCAGCACAACGATAGCGCTTACGTGCAGCGCGTGATGCGACTGGCCAAATCGGCGGAGATGCGCAGCTATATGCTAGCGGAGTTGGATGCCTGCGACGATTTCTACGCTTACAGCTGCGGCAATTGGCCCAAAATCAATCCGGCGAACGCGGCACAGCCGCGCGAAACCAACCTTCAGCAGCAGCTGGCCCATGGCTATCAGCACAAGCAGCAGCGCCTGCTCATGCAGCCCGCCGATGCGGAGAACGACGATCCGGCTGTGCTGAAGCTGAAGCAGTTCTATGCCAGCTGCCTGCGCTTCCGGCAGACGTCCACGGCGCTGTATCGCCAAAAGCTCCTGGAAATCGCCGTCGAATTTGGCAGCATGCCCGCACTGGTGCCAGCTGGTCAGCAGTGGGTGGCCGGCGAGTTTGATTGGCTGGCCACCGTGGCGCAGATCAAGCGCAGCTTTGGTCTGGACATTTTATTGCTGCTGCAGCAGGCGCCGGATCCGCAAAATAAAACACTGAGTCGTTTGTACGTTGGCCAGCCGACCCTTTGGATGGTGGAGCCCGATCGTGAAGCAGTGGTCGGGCGCATAGCAGAGCAGCTGGCACAACATCTGGGCGTAGAGGCTACAATGGCACGCAGTACGGCACAGGAAATTGCTGATCTGGAATTGCTGCTGGCCAAGGGCATGTCGGCGCGGCCAATCGGTGCGCTCGCCCAGCCACATACCGCTGAGGAGTTGGCCACCACCTATTTGCCGGGCTTAAATCTTACCCGTTACGTGGAATTGGCACTGCAGCGTCCACTGCAGGAGGGGGAGTTGCTCTACGAGCACGTGCCCACCTATCAGGCCCATCTCNGCTTAAATCTTACCCGTTACGTGGAATTGGCACTGCAGCGTCCACTGCAGGAGGGGGAGTTGCTCTACGAGCACGTGCCCACCTATCAGGCCCATCTCGTGACCGTTTTAGCCCAAACACCGGCCAACGTGCTGGCCAACTACATCTTCCAGCAGCTGCTGCAGCGCTTCTACTATGAACACTCGGCGCCGGTGGTTGCCCAGTGCCTGGCCAGCACCAGGCAGCTGTTTCCCGAGCTGCTCAGCAACATGGCGTATCGGCATTATGGCACTGCGGCCACCCTCAGCGACATCGATGCCGTCTGGCAGCAGATCAGGCGGAGTTTCCAGGATGCGCTCGAGAGCCCCGCTGACGCCTGGTTGTCCGTCGCGACGCGTAACCTTTTGCAGGAGCAGCTGAATGCTACTCGGCTGATGATCAATGGCCATCTGAATGTGAATTTCACGGAGCGTTATGAGCAGCTGGAGCTGCACCTGGACGAATATCTGTTTAACTTGCGTGCTGTGCTGCGGCACAGCGCTGAGTTGGCCACGCCCCTTGTGGCGACCAGTAGCGTTCCCACATACGATCCGATTGAGAATGCGGTGCTGCTGCCGGTGGCACTGTTGCAGCCCAATTTTCTCTGGTCACGCTATTATCCGCATGCGCTGCGCTACGGCAGCTTGGGCACAATTATTGCCGAGCAACTGGCGCACAGCGTGGCAGACAGACGTGATGCTGGCTGGGACACAGCGACGCTGGCTGAGTTTGGCAAGCGCAAGTCCTGCTATCGGCACCAGTACGAGCGCCTGCGCTACGCCGGGAATTACCTGCCGTCCACTGAGCTGCAGGATGACAACATTGCGGACAACACGGCCGTACAGTTGGCATATCTCGCCTACAGGAACTACTTGACAAGCCTGGCAACTTCGGCGTTGACTTCGGAGCAGCTGCCCCATCTGAGCCACAGCCCGCAGCAGTTGTTCTTCATCAGTTACGCCCAACTCTGGTGCAACGATGCCAACGAACAGTTTCGGGACAAGCAATCGCTCCTGGCCGCCGGCACTCCAAATTCTCTGCGCGTCCAGGGAGCGTTGGCCAACCTTGATGCCTTTGCCAGTGCCTTTGGCTGCGCCAGCGAGACGCCTTTGAATCCGGCAAAGAAGTGCCGAATGTACATTCCACAAGTTTGAGTCAATTAGCCAGCAATGATTTTTATTCGAATAATGCCAGAAACATTTTGTTCGTAAACTTTTTCAAAATTGAACTAAGGATTTGTTTTTTTAACCCATAATTAATCAAATATAATCCAAACTTTTCAGTCAAGCTAAAATAATTAATTACAGAAATGTTCTTAGCCTCCGATCTGCGTAAAAAATATATAGCGCTTTGGAATTCTAAATACAAATAATAATAATAAATAATAAATGAAAAGTTATATAATTAAAATAAGTAAGAAAAACAGTCGGGTGTAACCGATTACGCAATACTCGCTCACAATATAATTACAGCTTCAAACAGTGGAAATTTTATGGATTATTGGAGATATGGCAGATACGGATTTTCATCAGTTAGTCACCAGTAATCGGTGATATATATATATAGAGATGTATATATATAGATTGAATGGAATGGAAAAATCTAAACACTTTACCAGTCTATAGTTACAATAGCGACTGACGGACATCCTTTTTCAGTTAATTTTTTTAACAAGAACAAGAACAACTCCGGCTTAATAAATGGCGCACTTAATCTCCGGATTCATTCGCGCCTTCTGCGATCAGTTAAAGACCGTCGGGAACTCTTGGAAATTGGATAATGTGCCGATGATACGGTATGTTTATCGATTTTAAGCACATCTTTCTTGAACAGCGACAGGACATCCTCACACCATAACTGACCGAAGCCCACAAAGTATAGCTCTCGATTGTTCAGGTCGAGGTTAGCCTATGTCTCCTGCTCGAGCACCGCCGGCGTTTGTTGTTCCAGCCAGCATGCGGTCGAGCTTCTCAATGGCCAGCTGACGGGTCTCTTTCGCTATCCAGTCGAGATTGTCGCCCGCCAGCTGCTGCCGGAACAAGTTCCGTTTCTGGTGCCAGACGCTGTGCACCTCCGCTTCGGCCTCAGAACTGCGATATTTCAGCTCGAATTCGGCTAACGAGTAAACTTTTATAAAATCCAAACGATTCTCCAATTGGGAACCTTCAGCATGGGAAACTCGCCGTGCTCACGATAAATAAAGGTGCGCTGCCGTTGTCCGCCGGCGATGCGAAAACGCTGCCCGCAGCCAGCCAAACCACAGTCAGCAGCAAAGAGGCGTGACGGCACCGACCTGACGTGATTCTCGCTTTCAATTCAAAAACTAAACTAATACAGTCAGTCGCTTTGTCTGGATGGACCAGCTGCTTATCGGGCGTAGGTCGAACTGTTATCGCTCGTCTTGAGAGCGAGCTGAAGGCTCGAAGCGAATTGAGTATATTGGGTACGTTGAGAATATCGTGAAAAATGTGCGGGGTTATGGTTTGGTTTTATTNCGCTTTGTCTGGATGGACCAGCTGCTTATCGGGCGTAGGTCGCACTGTTATCGCTCGTCTTGAGAGCGAGCTGAAGGCTCGAAGCGAATTGAGTATATTGGGTACGTTGAGAATATCGTGAAAAATGTGCGGGGTTATGGTTTGGTTTTATTAAGTAAATGATTCGTATTTGTCTAAAGAAAACGAAACATGCGATAAATAAAAAGTGAGAAACCTCCAGTCGCCCGGTTATACCCTGAACCCTGCGATCTGTCTTCAAAAACATTTCATTTCAACATTTCGTAACTTTAGAAACTATAGAAACAAAATCCTTCTTTTCTTCTAAACTAAATGTGTGATCGTTATAAAATATAAAGAAATTATTAAGAGCATCAAAATATATGTACAAACCATATTTAAAATCTTTGCATGTATTACGAAAACATATTGAATCAAATTTGGCGGCTCTAGCTGTTAGGAGTTATGCTTAAAAAACCGGTATATACGAACCGAATGAGTCCAACATCAGCTCTTGTAGACTCTGAAATCTTTCATAAAATGATTCCCGTTACATACATTTGCACAAAACCATTATACCCTTTTTACCCATTTTCAATAGGTTCGGGGTATAAAAATCCAAATCAAATACTAAACTTCCGTTTTGGTTCATACATAGATTTCACTGCTCTTATCAATTATTGAAAATTTCATAAAGATCATAGTTTTAGTTTATAAGTATATCAAGAATTGAGTGGTTTTAGTGGGGGCCAAGCGCAATCACTGATTAAATTGCGTGTTTTTGTGTATAATTGTGTTTAATAATTGATAAAAATATTTACATAGCATTTTAATAAGCAAGTTGATGTTTATTACAGTTTGGTTTTCATCTTCTATTTGCAGCCATACCAATATTTTATATACTGGCTATTGTTCCGGGTTTGATGCCTTGGGACAGTGGCTACAAGTTCCTTTCGTTTTGTCACGTATTCGGCTCAGTGGCGCCATGGTGCGGCAGTTTCGTCTACCATCTGTTTATGAACATTGAGAAGGGTGAGAATGTTTACTATACGCTGCTCAAGCTGGACATGGTTGGCATCTGGGTGAGCCAGAGTTTCGGTAAGTGAGCGTAATCTATAAATAAATACACAGCGCCCCGGAAACGGGAAGTATTTACACAAACACAATATATTTCAAGTACATAGAGCTTATTAGTAGAGCTTATAATCTAAAGTTGAAGGACAGACTCAGTAGATAACGCACTTTGCCGTGGGATTCATGTGGGTGCCGTGAGGGCACTCGTAAGCCCCTGCGAAAGCATCAAAGTTGGCCATAATGGCATAGAGTCTCATCTCATCTGGTGCGTGCATATCGCTGTTGGCAATCTTGTGGCGCAACTGCGGCAACAAATCCGAGCACCACATTTGGCCCAAAGCCACAAAGAAGAGCTGCTGCGGTGTCTGCAACATGCGTGGCAATGCCTCCGCATCAAGTGGCGTCTGGCTCAGCCAATTGAGATAGGCGGCATGGGCAATGCGCACGCCCACATTGTCCGCTATATTCTCGGCCTGCATCTGCATCTTGGCCACCCGCTGGCCGTTATAGCTAAAGCCACTGAACTGCCGTACCAGACACTGTTTGCGCTGCTCGAATTGCTGCGTCGCATTGCGATCCCACCAGTCGCGCAAATTGCCCTGGCCGTCAAAAGTCCGTGCCAGATCATCGAAGCCGTGCGCCATCTCGTGGGCCAGCGAGAAACCGACAGTGCCGTATTTGAGTGCCATTGGATAGACCTCGTCGAAGAAGTAGCGATGCTGCATGTAGCTGGCCGGCACAATCACGCGATTGAATTCCCGCAGATAGAACGGGGACGTGTAGATGCCGTTGTAATAGTGGAAATTGGGCGGCCGTTGCAGCATCTCGCGCAAGTGACGGGCCCGCAGTTCCAGCAAACGTTGCACGTTGCCAAAGTAGTCGGCGGTGCTAATCACCAGGTCGCCATAGTAATCCTCAAAGTCGTGCGTCTCAGCGCCCAGTATATGAAAGCTCATTGCCTTCAGCTTGTCCAGGGCGGCGTTAAGCGTCGCCTCGCTCAGCCAATTGTTGCCGGGGGCGCTCAGTATATTCCCAAAGGCCGCTTTGAGCTCCTGCCACAGCTGACGCAGCTTACCGGGTATATGGGGATTCTGCTTTTCCAGCGACCGATATACCATGTGATCCACAAAGTCGGTAAACAGCAGCGTGGTTTTCGCCGCGCACACCTGATCCTGTTTCTCTGGCGTGGCAGCCGGCTCCATGTGGTAGTCGCCGAGCAGCGTTAAAAGCATATAGTTGGCCAGCACACGCTTGGGCGTACTGGCCAGCACCTTCTTCACTTGCCACAGATAGCTCTCGACGTATTCGTACACGGGCAGCTGATAGTCGTGGTTCAGCCAGGTGCGCACAAAGCGCGTCAGATTCAAGTTGGGGCCATAGATTTCGCTCATTTCGTTCAACAGGCGCAGGCGATTCATCTGGTTGGGCGGCAGCGCGTCCCGTGGTCCGATAATGCCCTGCGTCAGTTCCATGTTGAGATTCGTAACTTCGATAGACGTTTCACGAGCACGCTTCTCGTCCAGGCCGAGCAGCTGCTGCAGACTGTGCTGCAGCTTTGCCTGGCTGCTTAAGTGTTCCACTATGGCCTTGCCGGCGGCCAGATCATCCCGCTGACCCAGATACAAGCGATTCAATTGACTGTTGGCCAGGTCCGGAGCGACGCGCACGCTGAGCAGCGTTTCCTTGCCGTAACGGTTCAGCAGGCGACCCATCATTTCAATTGGCTCGAACTTGGTCTCATCCCAGGCGCTGCCCTCGAGCGCTGGCAGCCCGCCGAATTCCTTCAGAATGCTGAGCAGGTGTGAACGTTGTCGCATCCGTAGTGTGGTGGCATTCAAACAGGACTCATAGAAATACTTGACGCGCGTCTCAGTGGGACTGTCCGTGCTCAGTTTGGGCTGTCTGAACAGCTCGCGCAAACGTCGCTGATAGCCCGCGTTTACCGCCTTAAAAACGTTCGTGCTGATTGTTTCCTCGTTGGCCGGATTGATTCGGGCAAAGTTGCCGCACGCATGCCCATAGAAATCATCGCACGGCTTCACAAGCCCATTTATGTAGGACCGCATGCCGGCGGACTTGGCTTGTCGCATGATCTCATGTGTCAACGGTGTGTTGATATTTAGAGCCTCGAATACGTCAGCGTAAACAGCGTCTGGGAGGGGCAACAGCAGCCAACCGATAACCCAGAGACTGACGGAACCGGAAACACTTCTCATCCTGCGTTGAGTTACGCGCACAATTGTCGTTCTTCGACTGAGCCCCGGCAGCTGATGTGTTGCGCCTTATCACCGATTAGCACAGGTGACGGCGGCAGCCGACACGACGCTTTCGGCTTTCAACTATCTCTCAAGCACTCTCGCTCGCTTTTCTGTCTCTGTTTTTTCTCTCTATCTGGCTCTCTTACAGGTGCCTTGCCTCTGGTGACGGCGACAACGCTCTGCTTCACTCCAGTTCTTAAGTGGTTCATCATAATCTCATACTGTCTGCTCTCGCTCTGGGGACTCTACAAGGTAAGCTGTCACTTTCCAATTATAAGTGCAAATTTCTCAACAGTTCCGACGATTATTTTCTTTTATTTATTATATAAAAAATTTATTTTCACTTCGTGAATGAGTTTAAAAAAAAAAAACATATTAACAAGTTATATATTAAAACAAAAAATGTAGTATCATTTTAATTATATATTTTGAAAGCTTTACAACTTTACGTTATACGAGCTTACTGTTTGATCCTTGTTCTTAACAGGCTCTGACCGCCAGCTCCCCGTGGCAGAGGCGCCTTTGCTTTGCGCTGCCCTTCGCAATGCGCTCCGTGCTGACATTTTTGCGCATCCAAGGAATGGTCGGCGGCAGTCATATGGCCCTTTCCCATGTCTACCTGCAGGTGCGTATGTCAAGGCATTCCAATTGACTAACTTGCTATTTTTACCAAATATTTTTGGCTGGCCTGTACGCATTCTTACTTAGGTTGAAGTTGTAAGTTAAATTTTCATATATTGTACACCTACATATGCATATGGACTAAGTGTAAGATTAGGCCGTATGCAACCGATCTGATTGGTGTCCTTTAAACACCAGCAAAAAAAAGAAAAAAAATACAAACCAAACAACCAACAATTTTACCCTCGCTAAATCAAGTCTCTGCACATTTTATTTGTTGGATCGCTTCAGGACGGCGTCTCTATACTGGGCGGTGCTATAGGTGCCATGCGCATACCCGAAAAGTGGTTTCCAGGACTGGTGGACTTCTATCTAAACTCGCATAACATAATGCATGTGCTGGTCGTGGTCGCTGTCTACTCCATGCATAAGGTGCGTCAACAACAATCATTGAATATAATCCGTTTGATTGTTGCTCGTTTCCTTTGGCAGGCCACAATCAAGGACTTTGAATGGATGTCAACGCAGACCTGCAATTCGATGGCCAATGCTACGGAACAGACACTGAGCCACATGGAACTATGACCCGCTTATTGGCTGCTCTTTCTCCTGCTTCTCTCACTGCTGCTCTTGCTAAAGCCTCAACCACGACGCGCCCCGCTCACTTGGAAGCCGGAAAAGGGGCCTGCCCAGACTAACTAAATGAAACCGAACACAATTAGGGCAAAGCAATATCCTTCGAATGCTACTCGAATATACCGTGTATAAAATGAGCGCGTGCTGTAACAGTAACAATAAGTATAAGTATATAGCCATTAGTGAAATATATGTACATATGTATATGTATAATTAGTACATACTTCGACTGTGGTATTTAGCATTAAGGTGATTATGGAATATTATGAACGATGCGCCATCAATTAAAACTTCTATGCGCAAATTTTCATGCAAAGTCTCTGAGTACTATATGAACTATAATTTTCAATGATGTTGATACATATGTACCTCATTATGCTTACAACAAAACCAACAAGATACATCTAATTTTCAAATATATAACTTTGTACCTCGTCGACTATAAAACAAGAAAACCAAAAAGTAAAAAAAAGAACAAAACAACAAAATACAAAAATTAAACTATAAGAAACCTTACAGTTAAATTATAAAATTCTTCCTAGTTGAATTCCTATGATATGAAATGAGTTTATTTGAAGCTTAGTATTAGATCACATTGTGAAAAAAAAAAACTGAGCCACTAATGCGTGTTTTTTTTGGCCATTAGTTAGATGTAACAATTGGACAAGTGTGAACAAAATCTTCTAGCTAAATCGCTGCTGAATTGAATTAGAAAAACTTCCCAATGCCTTAGTTAAAACTTTCTTAATCTAGCAAATCATTATACTCTCCGCAATATATATTTGATCAACTTTCCTTAGGTTTTAAAATGCAGATGTAGTAATATATTAAAATTACAATACGGCATAGTATTTTAATCCAAACAGATGGAACAATTATGAGTAACTAGTATTAGTAGTTTCAATAATTTACACCACACAATTAAAAGAAGAAACTAAATAAAAATTATGAATGAAACCAAAGCTAACAAACTTAGAACAAAAGCAATAACAACATATAAATTAAATGCTTGTAACAAGTTGTAACTATATTGTAAGGAGCAATTATAGCATTAATGTTATACATACATATATGGATATGATTTTCCGAGAAAGTTAATAAACACTAAACGCGTACAAAATGGAGAACGAGAATTTAATTGATTACAAAGTTTTTCCGCAAATGAATAGTGTATCAATAATACTGCAGAGCCTTACAATTACAATTTATTTTAAGATTATTCTCAACGTATTTGAATAATGCGCTCAATCTTAGACTAAACTGTGTTTTCAGTGTTGATAAGCGGCAATAGAAACTGACGCTACACGACAATACACCCTGTTATTAATGTTGATAATCAGTAATAGTATTTTGCAATTTTCCAGAAATTATTGCGCATAATTTAAAGCAAAGAGATAATAAAAAATATTATAATATTGCTTAATTATATAATATATATTACTTTTGTTTGCAGCAGCAAAATTTCAATAAAATACCAAACATTAAGTGTGACCGTACCATGTCCAGTTGATATATAAGTGCTAAGTTGGCAGCATCGTTTCTATCCGAGCTACATTGTGATTGTTGTTTTATACTTTGCCAACTATTGTTTAAAAATTGTCTCACAAAAAGAACGATAAAAGCATACCCAGATAGAATGAGTGCCCAAGTAGCAGAGGCAGACGCAATAGGCACAAAGTCGGCCAACTTCTTTGCGCTGCAGTCAGCTTTCGAGGTGAGAAAGAAAATCGAATCTACTGAAAAGACACCGGTTAACGAATTTGTAAATGATTGCAGAAAGCCTTGGAGCTGGCGGTTGCCGAGGACAGAGTGGAACTTTTGACAAAAGAGTACCACAGCTTTCGCGCCAATTCCGAGCACGATAAACGGTCGCCTATGGACCAGGCGTTTCGAGAGGTTCTAATGAAGCGTCTGAGCGATGATGTGGAACGCATTGGAGCGCTAGTGCGGTTATCGGTGGAAGCAGCGCGTGCCGAAATTGTTTCGAATACCATACCAGTTGTCCTGCTTGGAGACACCTTTGACGTGGTTACGCTGAACAAGTGCGAACAGATATTTAATTTTGTGGAAGAACTGGTGGAGGTCTGGAAGGAGGAGATATTTTTTGCCTCGTGCAAAAACAACTTGCTTCGCATGTGCAACGATTTACTGCGACGCCTGTCCCGCACACAGAACACAGTTTTCTGTGGACGCATTTTGCTCTTTCTTTCCAAGTTTTTCCCTTTCTCGGAGCGCTCCGGCTTGAACATTGTCTCCGAGTTCAATTTGGATAATTTTACCGAGTATGGGCTGGATAGCAAAGAGCATGATGACATTGATAACAAGGAACTTGAGGATACGGCGGAGGATATACCGCTTAAGATTGACTACGATTTGTACTGCAAGTTTTGGTCGCTGCAGGATTTCTTTCGCAATCCCAATCAGTGCTACAGCAAGGCACAGTGGAAAATGTTTCAAATGGTAAATCGAAACCGTTCGATGCAGCGAATTTCTCGTTAAATCTCTTTATATGCTTCTTCAGCATGCGGAGACCATACTGCAGTCGTTTTCCAGCTTTAAGCTGGAGGATGTGCGCCAGAACAGCGACTCCAACGGCAACAGCGAAACGTGCTTTCAAATGATGGACGTGGATATGGACGATGCAACGATCGATGCCGCTGCGTCCCTAGCTGTGCGCAAAGAAACTAATTTCTTTGCGAAATTTCTGACCAATCCAAAGCTGCTCGCATTGCAACTGTCCGACTCGAATTTCCGGCGTGCCGTGCTGGTGCAATTTCTTATATTATTCCAATACTTGCAGGTCAGCGTCAAATTTAAAATGTTAGTATCCAAAACCTGAGCGGGAAACATGCTCTCAAGAGGATTAAGCATATTATATGTTTTGCAGTGACTCCTACACCCTGACGAGTGCTCAGTCCGATTTCATCAAGGAGACGGAGCACCGGGTTTACAAACTGCTGGAGGAGACGCCACCCTATGGCAGGCGCTTTGCGCGCACTGTGCAACATATGCTGCAACGCGAGGAAATGTGGAATAATTGGAAAAATGATGGCTGCAAGGAATTTAAGAAACCCGAGGCGCCGGAGCCCAGCGAGGACGAGTTGAAACCAACTCCGCCGAAACGAGTCAAGCGGCCTTTGGGCGATTGCCTGCGGGATGCTGCACGCAACGGCAAGTTCTTCCTGGGCAAGTGAGTAAACTCAATTTGTGAAATGCTCCAAGTGCTAAAACAATTGCTTTTAGCGACAATCTGACGCGTCTGTGGAACTACTCGCCAGACAACTTGCAGGCCTGCAAGAGCGAGCAGCGTAACTTTCTGCCGCTACTAGAAACATACCTGGAAACGCCGCATGATAAGACCGATCCTGCTTTTGAGTGGCGCGCTCTGCGACTGTTAGCCCGCCAGACGCCGCACTTTTTCACCTTCGTGTCGCAGCCGTCGTGCAAGATATCCGACTATCTGGACGTGGTGCGTAAGCGTCTGACACGGGAGAAGGAGCTGGTTAAGCAGACCAGCAACGCATCCGCACACTCATTGGAGCACAATAATGGATTGGCTGTCAGCAGCGCACCCTCAGAGCAGGAGCACGATGCGGCAGTTGCCTTGCAGGAGGCGGAGCCCGAGCCCGATTTGGAGGTGGAAGATTCGGAGCCTGTGGTAGAAGACGCCTTGGACGAGACGCCGGCACATGAGAAACCGCTGATGGTGACAGAAGCCCACATCGTCGAGATAACACCGTTGATAGGCGAGCCCTGGATGAAGGTGGGCAAAAAGATTGGCTTCAGCAATGACGAGCTGCTCTTTTTTCAAATGGAGAATCCCACGGCTGGCGTGGCGTGCACGAAAATGCTGACCAATTGGATATCCGACGATGACGACGCCACGCTGGAGAACTGGGCCTACATGCTAGAAGGTCTAGAGATGCATAAGGCGGCCGATGCCGTTAAAGCGATCATTGAGCGCGAAAAGGCGGCTAATACGAAAGCCCAATTGCGGCCCCAGACGGATGCCCCCAGCAACGATGTGGAGATCCTATCCGATTAGCCGAGCGAAAAAAACCGATTTAATGCTGTTACTTCATATATTCATTAAATCGTCTATCACATGTAATAAATGGGCATGACCAACCCCAAATTCAAATTAGCGCTTCTTCGGCGTCTGCTGCGTGTTGCTCCGGCGCGGCTTGTTGTGGATCATTGTGGCACAACGTGGAATATGCCGCTCGGCGGCCTGCTGATTGAAACGCCTGCCGCAATGCGGGCACTGTATATAATCCGGATTCTCTGAGGGCGGTGGCGGTGGCAAATCACTGAGCTTTCCGCCGCGGGCCAAATGGGCCTGCACTTTTTTGGCAGCCCGTATGGCCTCAATGAATTCCTCGTGCTTCTTGCGCCAGTTGCTCTTCTTCACCCCGGTGCGCAGGCCCTTCTGCTGTGCGGCACTGCTGTATGTGGACTGTGAACGGGACAAGCCCGCCTTTTGCTGCTTGTTAAAGGTCTCGTTGTCGGTGCCTTTGACACGCTGCTTAGATGCATCGAAAATCTTGCGCTTGGTCCTCATGGTGCGCTCGCACACTTCCTCGTGCTTACCCAAACGGTCAGTGTTGAAGTGGCGGCCACAAAAGCGGCATGTCTTAGTGCCTTCCGGCGCTTGTGCGTCCTGCAACATAAGCATATTAGTGTGTGGAAGATGTCAAAGATGGGCGAATTCACAAATAGATCCACTTACCATTTGAATTTTGGTAACTGGAGATTTTGGGTTGACCTATATCCGTTTATACATGATTGAAATGATTGTTAGTTTTGAATATTTGTACGCAGCCAAGTTGATGACACTTACCTGACGCACCTTTGGCGGCGAGACGCGACCTCTTTCCGACTGTGGGGCACGCCCGGCCGCCGGCCGAGCGGCTGTCGTTGCCGGTGTTGGGGTCGCTCTCAATGTGTTGCCCCTGGCGCTGCTTGGTGGCGAGGAAGTTGTGCGCAATGGACTCTCCCTAATTGGTGGCGTTTTGCGTGTTATCACTGGCTTCAGGCGATTTGCATTATATTTGCTGCTACTGTTGTTGTTGTTATTGTTGTTGTTATTGTTGTTCTTATCACTGGTCACCTTTCGGCCAGAGACGGGCTTCTCCTGCAGGCTCATTGTAGACAAGCCCTTGTTCAGAAACTGCTGCTGCTGCTGCTGCTGCTGATGGTGCGACTCAACAATTGGCTTCAGCGGATTGCTGCGATCGATTCCAGCCCCACGACGTCGCTCGTCAAACATTTGACGCACCTTACCGTTGCCTATGAGCCGGCTGGAGGCGACTCTGGGAGATGCAGCGGACGCCTGGATAAGCTCTACACGTCGCTGCTCCTGCTCCTCCTGCGTCTTTTGTTGGAAGCGCATCTGCAAAGAAACAACGTGTTGGAGTTTTGTACTAAAAACCGAAACACTTTAATAAAGCCAATCGACTGTGCTGCCCAATCGGAGCTCTTACGGGCGCCGAGTTGCTGCTGCTGTTGCTGCTGTTTGGCGGCAGATGGCTCAGCGCCTCCATGAGTCGCCTGGCTGCCCACGACTCGTTCAGCTTGAGCGGCACGATATAGTCATGCCTGTACTCCGATTCCAAGTCGTAGCAGCCATCGTTTTCGTCCTCGTCCGTCAGCGACATGTTCATGTTCTTGCGAGGCGCGCGTATCGACTAAAACGTACGTGGAACTGGGCATTTGCATGTCCGTTTTTCCCGTGTGCGTGGTAATTAAGTGAGTGTGTGTGTGTGTGTAGGTGTGTGTGTGTGTTTGTGTGGTCGGGGTTTGTTTTGTCTATTCTACGCCCAACTGACCGAACGTTGAGGCGCCACCCCGCTGTTGTTGACGTGCCCTGGCAAATCAGTGTCCACTTACATGCCGCCAGTACATAAAACCGCGCGCCACCCGACTCGCCTGAACGAAGCTAACCCTGGCGATGGTCTTTGCTGGCTTGGCTTGGAAGTAGTTGGGGGTTGCGGGCATGCTCCTCTCTTAATAAAAGTCAATCACGACCAGCCATGGCCAACGGATAAAGACGCTCGACGCAGAACTCCGGGAAATTGAAATTTATTTTATTTTTTTTTTTTTGTATATTTAGCGCTTGACAAACCAACGTGGTGGTTCTATTGCTGATGTTGTTGTTGTTGTTGTTGTTGTTGTTGTTGCTATTGCATGCCAATAACAAAAATCAATGGTTGCAACGCGGTCCCAAAGGTTGCCATGGAGCTAATAACAAAAACAGCCCGCAGGGGAGCCCCGACAGAGAAGGACATACAGGCCGTGCAACATTTGTTGCACGCTGACAAAGAGGCGAGCAGTCCGAAAAAAGGTGACAAAACTCAGGGATTCGCCCCGTCTCAATAGTATTGCAAGCGACACCTGGTGCCGCCCCAATCAGCGATACAAATCTCGTGCAACAATTTTCGAGCTTGTTTAGCTGATGTTTCCTTTCCCTGCATGTATGTGCTTGTGTGTATGTACGTGTGTGGGTGTGTGTGTGAGCGGAAATTGTGTGCGTGTGCTTACAGCCAAGTGCTTATTTGACAGTGACACATATTTTATTAAGTATATGTCAGTGTATGAAAACAAACTGGGCAACTTTATCGAGCTAATAGTATTTTAATCAGAGCCCAATAATCACAATAATTAACGAAATTTATCATGCTAAGCGCAATTATACTAACAAACAAATATTGTTTTTCATTTGGGTTAAAATATAAGAAGCAAGAACTAGTTTCAATAAAGAAAAAATTATTGCGAGATATTTAGATTTATATAGACACATATTCTCCATTCAAAATAATCTAAGTATAAACAGAAAAATGTTTAGACTAACTATGAGTTCTTGTGGTCAATTGTTCAGTTCACAATTTGCTTAAATAAGCTAAATATCAAATGATGATGTGTTTGTTTGTTTGTTTGCTAAAGAGTTTCGTATTCAACTATTTATAATTATTTACAGCTAACCAGCGGTTAAATAAATATTATAAATAGAGAATATTGCGGTCGGGTCTAACCGACAACGCATTACTTGTTTATATAAATATATGTAATATATATATTAACTAAAAAAAAAGAAAAAGTTTGCCTCCCTAACATGTAAAGACATTATTGACACCAACCTTTTTGTTTTTTCTAATTTGCTTACCTATTTAACATAACAGAGGTTTGTGTCNATGTTATATAAAAAATATATAACTAAAAAAAAGAAAAAGTTTGCCTCCCTAACATGTAAAGACATTATTGACACCAACCTTTTTGTTTTTTCTAATTTGCTTACCTATTTAACATAACAGAGGTTTGTGTCTTGGGCGAAACATACTTGACGACTAATATGCATCTACTGGCCACTAGGTGTCGACACATTGAATTATATTGATTAAATCGAATTGCGGCGCACAAACCCAATATGCCCCTTTCATTTCATAAATGAGCAGAAAAACGGGCTCAGACTTCTAAATATATACAAAACATCATAACAAATTATGTTATTAATTCTTGCTTAAAAACTCTACACCGCGAGCTGCTGAGAAATGGTTTTTAATTTCTTGGCAGGGGCGTTTGTGTTTAGAGTTCCCATTACCAAATATGAGCTAAACGCTAAAATTAATTAGCCGGGGGAAACGTTAGAAACAGCAATAGACAGGCCGAGTCTGGGCCAGCACATCAAGCGTCAGCTCGTGCCCAAACATGGAGCGTTACGGAAATCGACTGTCAACCAATAATTAATGACCAGTGGCCAGAGTCTAGATTCAAGAGTCAAGCTCTTGCTGACATCGGCACACTTCCTGTCAAGCTCAGCGACTTACCCGCATCTGTGCCAGCCTTGAGTTCGGGTAATCTGCGGCATCTTGTGACGCCATCGCCTAATAAAGTCCGCTCTCGCAAATTGAGTCCCAGTCTCACAGCTGCGTGTTGTGGGCAGCAGTCGTCGACGCCGTTGACGATGACGATGACGCGGCAGAGCTGTTTGGTGAGTGTAGACCCGGCTTAGAGTCGTCGGTGAGTCATTCACAGTCAGCCAAGAGTTTTGCGTTCGCTCTGCCTAAAAATACCTGTAAAAAAAAAACAAAAACAAACCAAAAAAAAAGACAAACGTTTGAATAATAAGCTAAGCTTGTGAATGTCGCCAGGAGGCGTCAATGAAAACAGGGCGCAAACTGTTGCTCAACATGTCGTGTGGGCGCCATCTGGAAGTCGAAGATCGAGTCGAGATCGAAGTCAAAGCCGTACCCAGTCGCTAGCAGCACTGGGGGCCGTGGGCCGTGGGCCGTCTGCGACATTCAGTTGCTCCAAAAATGGGCTGCTCAATGAGCAAACTAATTGAATTGAATTTTATTCGCTTACCGAATTGAACATACGGCGGACCTATATATATATATATAACTCTATATATAATGCGTATGTGGGCGCAAATAGAAATGTTGCTCCTGTTTAAAGTGATGATGGAGACAAATTACAAATCGATTTTTCTAACAACAATACGACGAGTATGGATCAGCATTAAAAAATATACACTAAACTGAATACTTTTCTGCCTGTTACAGAATTTAATTTGAACATTTATTTATGCGAAGATCTAGAAATTTGTTTCATCAGTCAAAGCCAACTCAGGCTGCAAAGCAAAAGCAAAGTCGAATTTTAAAGAATATATTTAAAAGTTTTTTTTTTTAGCAAGTGACGGCATTCAAAATGAAAGAAAGAAAAAATAAACCCAGTTTTTTGAATACTGCATATAATACAATAACAATCTCTTTAAGCCGAATATAACTGTTTACATATATAATTCGAATATCCCAACTAAATTTCGTGTCAGCTTCCATTGATATGATAATCTATAAAAATAAATCAAATGTGGGTTTTCTACACGATTATAGGGTATTGAGTAGTCGCTAATCTCGCCCAGAGTGAGCACACAAAGCAATTAATTTATGTTTATTTTTTGGCACAAGTTTGTGTGTGTGTGTGTGAGTTATTTATTATTGTGTATTGCTTTTTTGGGACTCAAATCAAGTGCTTTGATTTGCATAACTTTGAGGCTTACCAGCTGACTGCTATTGAGGAATGTTCAATGGGGGAGGGGTGGTGCGGGCGTAGCAGTAGTTAGAAACACACACACCTACTAGCTGAGCCTGCTGGTCAATCCGCGGTAAATGGCACACAAGAGTTTATTGACACATAAAAATGGCGACCTGAACGGTAGTTAAATTTTACAGCGCACCACTCAAACTGGGCCACAGGACAGCGTTGGTTGAACTGGTCAAACTGACAACGGCCTGCAATTACGCATACGTCGCGTGCGCCCGAACCAAAACAGAAACAACNCACTCAAACTGGGCCACAGGACAGCGTTGGTTGAACTGGTCAAACTGACAACGGCCTGCAATTACGCATACGTCGCGTGCGCCCGAACCAAAACAGAAACAACGGCCTGGTGAACTGGCTAAGCGAAATCTGTGGCAGTCGCGACGCGGCTCGGACTGTTTACTTAGAAGTGTGCCCGCTGACTGAGACAAGCTTGCGGCCAGCCAATCGGCCAATATGAGCGCCGGCAGCAGCGACAGCGACAGCGGTAGCGGCAGCGGCAGCGTTAGTCAAACAAGTTGTGAGCAAACGGCTGCAGTAGCAGGCAGAGGCAGCGACAACAACAGCGATTGCGATAGCGGCCACGGCAGAGCCAACGCATTCGCAGTCGCAGTCGCCTTCGCAGTCACTGCACTGATCATTTGTTGGCGACAATGTTGATCTAGACGTATGTATATTGCGTGCCGAGGGGGCGTGGCGCTGAAANTCGCAGTCGCCTTCGCAGTCACTGCACTGATCATTTGTTGGCGACAATGTTGATCTAGACGTATGTATATTGCGTGCCGAGGGGGCGTGGCGCTGAAAGTTGAAACAAGTAGAAAAAATAAAACCAAAATTGATTGCTTCGTACCACAAATGCATATATTTATCGTTCATTTACTGAATCCGCTATTGTTATTGCTGCTCTTCACGGGGTTTCAAACTTATCAACGCTAACTTTTCAACTACAACTCTCAGTCAGTTTTAAATACACATGGCAAGACTCATTCGGTGTCAGAGTACATTTCAAGAAGTTGCCTCAACAACAATCNAGAAAAAATAAAACCAAAATTGATTGCTTCGTACCACAAATGCATATATTTATCGTTCATTTACTGAATCCGCTATTGTTATTGCTGCTCTTCACGGGTTTTCAAACTTATCAACGCTAACTTTTCAACTACGACTCTCAGTCAGTTTTAAATACACATGGCAAGAGTCATTCGGTGTCAGAGTACATTTCAAGAAGTTGCCTCAACAACCATTAGTCATAGTCATAATCATATATTATTTGAGTAACTCATACCCTTTTGCCTGTAGAGAGTAACAATCTATACTAAATATTCACAATACAAATATTTTTTTGAAAACTTGTTAATTATGAATAGTATTGCTCAAGGCAATTGCAAAAATCACCTTTCGAACAAATCGTTAAATACTCTCTGCAAGGGTATTAAAACTTCGTTACAAAGAAGTTTCATCGTTTCTTTATATAATAATTATTATACATTACATTTCATTTGTTTTGTAGATATTTACTGCGGTTTTGAAACCTAATAACTGCGCTCTTTGCCATGTGTTTATTTATCTTTCATTTTCTCTTTAACTACGTTTTTTCTCATTTACCGTTTTTGTTTAAATATCAAGTACATATACATTGTATGTGTGTGCACTCTCTGTAAAATTTATAAATCGCTTGATGACCCTTCATATCTGTTTTGACTCAAATGCGAGCGCAAACTCGTTCGAACATTGCCCTTTTTTTGTTTTTTTGCAAATTTGTGGCTTACGAATATTTTTTATTTTTTTTAAATCGTTAAATACATTCATGTTTTGGGTATTTGCATATGATTAAAAATATAGACACAACGATCATAAATTTAGATTACGAGCAAAAGACTATGAATTCGAAATTGTAAATTTTAATAAAATATTTTTTTCCAAAATTCACAAGGGGGGAGTACTCGCTTTTTTGACCAAAAAATTCCAAAAAATCTTATATTCAAAAATGAATATATTTTGAATGTGGAGTCAATATATAGGACAAATCATGATCAAAATGCCATCAAACGTGAAAATCGGTTCACTTTTGACANATGTGGAGTCAATATATAGGACAAATCATGATCAAAATGCCATCAAACGTGAAAATCGGTTCACTTTTGACAAAGTTATGGCGGTTTGATATATGGGAGCTATGGAATCTGAGAACTTTACATGTCAAAATTTTTGTCGATTTTGGGATGATTTTTGACCAAAAATTTGACCCTCTCAAAATCACTTTTAATGTTGTTTTTTATGCCAATTGTGACAAATAAAATCGATTAAAACTATAAATTCGCAATTCTAAATTTTGAAAAAAAATTTTTTTCCAAAATTCACAAGGGGGGAGTACATGCTT
>SCDT01002696.1:0-11774 GCA_004143765.1 Drosophila melanica
GAACTTAATATAAATAAGTATGTTTTTATATTATCTAATTAAATTAAATATATATATATATATATATCCTATATATTTTTTATGCCGGTATATCTGCATTTTTGCATTTAGATTGCCCTATCTAAATTTTTTTAATTAAGACAACAGAAACCTTTTAAGTTTTCAGACCCGTTTGGGGGTTGGGTGTCGGATTTGTTTTGCTTTTCGAACAGCAAACTGAAAGTTTGTAATTGATTTGAGCAAAAAACGCAAAAAAAAACTTTTTGGGATCGTGCCACAGATTGCGAAATGTCCAGATTGTTGCTGCTACCTTTTTTTTCGTGTTTTATTTTCCTGTATCCTGGCAAATCAGGCTGCGTTTTTTTTATTTGCTGTGATAACAAAAAAGTTGCCTATCGCGTTCGGTCCGCACGCCATATACATATATAATTTGTAGACCCGACTAAGCTCAGGGCCAGGCCCTTTCGGCCCGCTGTTTGCATGTTTTGTGCATTCGTGCACAAGTTTTGTAAGTCATTTGTTTACCATCTACGAGCCGCACTGACATTTTTATTAGACTTTGAGCTATGAATTCCGTTTGTATTTGTAGAGCATTTCGTTTACCTATGATATACGATGTGGCCCAAACGTAGAGGGAAAGAGACAGGCGCTTAACGGAAGTTTATCAATTTTTATCAAATATTGAAAAAATGTTTATGTGGCCCATTTAAAAAGCTTTAAATTATTTTATGCTTCTCTTCCATTTTAAGTGTGCAATAGGGTTATTTAATTTTGTTAATATATATAAATCGAAGTTTATAATCGAGGTTAATTTTTATTAAAAATGTATCAGTTTTCGCTATCAATAAGATAATTATCGAAGTTTAATTTGCAGTGTTTGAACCAAAGATATTTGAAATTAAAAAAGGTCAATTTGGCTATTTAGCTTTCTAGTATAATTATGATTATTCAAATATTTTATATAAATGTTATAAATTATTCACATTCAGTTAAAAAGTATTATTCGATAGTAGCGGCCACTTTGGCCCATTCAATAAACATACAGGGGATTTCCTAGTCCATCTGAACTATTACAGATTTTTTTAAAGCTTTCAGTTCACGTGTACATTTGAAAAGTTGATGTACCAGCGGGCAATCATATTCATATTTTCCCTGTGTCACTCATTTTTGCACGTTTGTTTATTTATGGTTGCAAAAATTTCTGTTTAATTGGCAATTTCGCAGAATGATAAAAAAGAATATCGCAAAAAAAAAAAACAGCAACAACGCCAACAACAAACTGACCACGTGCGTGGGTAAATAACGGAATTGCGGTTTTGCCAGACTTGTACAGCGGCAAAAAACATACAATATTTAATTTAGCGTTTGGCTGAAATTCATTAACAAGAACATTAACATTTACTTGTGCCTGATTTTGGGCGCAAATTTGCTTAATGGAACTGCGAGAAAGTGCAGTATTTTCGCTGAACAGGACTCTGATTTTAATGAATAGCAACTTTCAGCGCGGAGTAGTTGAAAGCACTGTTTGCCTTAAAGGCTGACAATTTAAGCGTGGCCAAAAAACTTTGACGCCAGTTGCAATTTGACTTGGGTCGCAAAAGGCCAACTAAAGTGCCAAGTTAAGTAAATTAAATGAGTTTTCGACCACTTTAAAAATACTCTAGCGCAAAGTTGGCCAAAATGGCCGTGCAAATTACAAGGGCCAGGCTAAAAGCGTGCAATAACTTTTCATTTCCCGTTGCACACTGAGCAATGTAATTGATTTTTTTATGAGACGCTGCGGAAAAGTTACAACGTGCTCTGTTTCGAAGGGTTGGGGTAGTTCAAGAAGTTGAGTATATAAAAAGCTAACGGAAATGTAGAATTTTTTGAAATTTAGATAAATAAAAGTGTATCCTGCATTCTGTTTGCAGCAACAATTAAAATAAATAAAAAATGAATTTAAAGTTTAAATTAAAGTTATTTGATTCAGCAATTATTTATAATGATATTGATTTAACACTCTGTATTCCATTTTTATTATAAAACTGAACTTTAATTTTAGCACTCTTCAGTTTCTAGTTTTATTGCAGCCGCATGCAGCACGTGGCAGCCAACCACTCGATATGCACTTTGCCACTCGAACATCATCGAACATCTTTTGTGTTAGGCTGAGGTTGTTCGAAAGTTGTTCAACAAGCTTTCTGCATTTGCTGCTGAGAGAGAGAGAGAGAGAGATTGAGAGAAAGAGAAAGTCATCATTTGCATTCAGCCTCAATGTTTTGCTTGGCTGCATCCATTTGGCAAAATCCAAAGGATACGGCATCCTTTTGGCATTTAACGACTCATTAGGGGCTTAATTCAATCTCAGCAAATCACAGCTGCTGCTCGACCTTTTTGATCCCCGCCTGGCAGTGGCAATTGATAAGCCCTGTGTGGTTAACTGGACGGGGACAGATGCGTTCATCGGTTGAATTATTATCAGCATGTTGGCCGTTGAACGTTGAACGTTGAACGTTGACCGTTGGCATTGCGACGTCGTTGTCGTTGTCGTTATCCTTCGTCATTGCTGTTGGCTTTCGCAATTATCGTGACGCACACTGTGAATGGTTTTTTGGCCAACCGCAAACTCACAGTGGTGTGTGTGTGTGTTAGCGTCTCATCATGATGCCACAGAACCGCAACTAACATGTTGGCAAGATGACAATGTTTCGCTTGGCAACGCACGCACCACAACAAGGATTAGAACAAGGACATCAACTTAGACGTATAATTCAAGCTGCCAGCATTTTCAATGTGTAAATTACAATTTTATTAACATTTTATGGCCACGCTCAACGTCTGTCAAAAGTAAACTAAATTAAGGTGCAAATCCCATCACGCCAGAGTTAATTGTGTTGCGGTCTTAAAATTTCGGGTGCCTTTGCTTGATTGCAAATTAGCTGAGTTGGTTTTTGTGAGTGCATTTAATCAAGAAAAGGTAGCAAAGATTTCACTGTTCATTTCTGAAATTAAAGTTTTATTCTTGCTTTTAAATTTCCGCCCTGAAATTGTTGCAGCAGCATAAAAGTTGAGAGTTTTCTCTGTCAAATAACTTGTTAAGCTTCTTCCTAGTTGAGCTGCCTGTCAAAGTTGATTGCACAGCTCAAATTGTTGTTTCAATGTTCGACTGGTAATAAATTGCACACTTGAACTTTAACATTCTGTTGACAAGTGTGTAAATTTATTTCAGCTACAGTTCAGTTTACATTAACTTTAAGGGAAAGTATCATGACAACTGAATTACTGTGCATATAAATACAATAAAAAGCACTGAATTTCTGCTGATCCAGTATCCCATTAAGTCCCTTAATTATCTGAAATAACTGTTATTTATATCTTCACTTGGAAATTACAGCTGCGTGGCATTAATAAAATTAACCGGTTTAATTGCAGGCCAACTGTAAAGGCTGTAAATACGATGCGGCCAACAGCGAGACCAGCCTGACTGAGTGCTATGAATACGGCCAGAAGACAACGGCAGCAACAATGAAGCGCAAGCTGTCGCTCGAACAAGGCGAAGGTGGGTAACACAAAGAAATGCTTTTCGGGGGGTGTTGTTCTTTTTTTTTTTTAAATGTGTTGGGGGTAGCTATAAATTGAATTGTCAGCATAACAATTGGCAAAATCGTTAATCAACTTTTGACTGTGCTCTTCTCCATTGTCCTGCGGTCAGCAGATGCCTGTCAATTGTTGCGCAATGCAATGCCAAGCAAGTTGAATCAGCAGCAGCAGCAACAGCAACAGCAGCAGCAGCAGCAGCAATTTTACCAGCAGCAGCAACCGGATGTCATGCTAATGACAACAACAACGACTGGCAATGCGTTGCTGAAATATGCACCCTTGCCGCAACAACAACAGCTGCATCTGCAGCAGCAACAGCAGCAACAGCAACAGCAGCAGCAGCAGCATCAGCATTACATAAACGCATCAGCAGCACACGCGACGCAGCAGCAGCAATTATCGACAGCAACTTTGCCGCGACAACAGCAACAACAGAAATTCGTCGCCGTGCCCAGCAGCATGCTGCATTTCAGTGGCGCCCCCACAATGCCACTGGCTGCTGCTGCTGCTGCGGCAAATTGCTACGCACCAGCCACGGCTACAATTTACTTTCCATATGCGCCTGCAACGGGCAGCCCAAGCAACTGCCAACAGCCGCTGGTCAAGTATCACACGATACACTTGCAGCCCGCTGCCAAGCAACAGCACCGACTGCTGAGCACAGTGGACGCAACACCAACATCTGCTGCAACAGCAACAGCAACAGCAACTGGACACGGCGCTCACCTGGCGGCAACAACGGCCACACTGGAAGCCATCACATTGCCACCGCCACCTGCCTATCAGACCGCCAATATGCATGGTGAGTATCGGATCTTACAAAAAGAGAGAGAGAGAGAGAATGTTTTTTGAATTTATTCGTATAAAACAAGTAGGAACGCTGCAGTCGGGCGTCATCGACTGCGTTATACTCGGTCACGTTCTGTTGTTATTTTGAAAATATTCGGTAATTTGTAATTTTTGCGTTGCGGGGGTGACTAGATTTAAAACTGTGGGAAATTCCATTTTTGCGATTTACAGGGGCGGGTGTTGGCGCTGCAGAAATTTTTAAAATTTTGAAAAAAATGGATTCCGAAAATACGTAAGAGCAAAGAGGGGGTTACATACCCAAAAAAAAAAAACAAACAATTTTTTTTTTAAATTTCATTGATTTTTATTGATAAAATAAATCATGACCAGAATGCCATATACCATGAAAATCGGTTCAGTTTCGACAAGTTTATGGGTGTTTTAAATATGATAACTAATTGCTATACTTTTAATTTCTAATATATTCCACTTTTTTTATGAACTATGAAGTAGCTGAATAAATGCTTAAATATTGCAGAATTTAATCAAATTAAATTCACGTCACCCTTTATCTGGTGTATATATAGATAGAAATCTATTATTAACACATCAGCTCGACAGATTTGTATGGTAGACCACAGCGATGTGTATGTGTGCGTTCGGGCCTGAAGAGCGGCGACCTCGTTGCGAGGCAGGCCACAAATGATACCGATATTCATCAATCATACGCAGCGTAGACCCTCCAGTGTGTGTGTGTGTGTGTGTGTGTGTGTGTGTTTTGCGGACTGCTCATTTGCGCACACAATTATGTAACAATTTGCTGGCATTGCTGTCAGCTGTATTATCAATATAATCATCATTATAAAGAGCAACAACATAATGAGCACTAAGGGAGAGGGAGAAAAGGAGAGAGAGGGGAGTGGAAGAGCAGCGTGTCAAAATGACAGAGTTAAGCTAGCATACTTAGCGACTTTGGCCTGTACTTTGTAGTGGGGACAGCGCATTAAAAGTTTTCAACTGCTGCCGCATGACGCCGTCGTGGCAAGGACATGACAAGGACAACAAGGATAACATGCACTCGAGCCAAGGCGAGACATGTGCGACAGTTTTATTGACGATAATGATGACTTGGCAGTTGCCACTTGCCACATGCTGACACAAGACGTCAGCCGCCTGTATACGGGACCTATCAACTACCTACCCCTCCCTCTTCTCCGTCACCACCCCCTCCCCCGCACTGTCCTGTTTCCCTTTGATGCGTGTCAGCTGCATGCAAAACTCATTAAACTTATTTTACTTGTCGCTGAGAGCACGTGACAGATTTACACAAGTGACGAGTCCTCGCCGTGTCCTTTGCCCCTTTCCTTCTTGATGCCTTTATGGCTGCCAATAAATTGCAGTCAATACATCAGTATATCAATCTATAGCTGTCTCAAATCCAATTCCGATATTCACGTTAATTATTTCAGCTGTTCCATAAAGGACACACAATCAGTCAAAGAGTGGTCGTTGTCCTTTTTGCCACCGTGCTCTCCGTCCGGCGTTTCAGGTCCTTCACCCAGTGGTTGACCACGCCATTAGCGCTCCACAAAAAGTTGCAACAAACTGCCAGCCACATTGCAACCAGCCATGTACAAAATGCATTCAACACTATAACAAATGGGCGTGTGTGTGTGTCGTCCAAGTTTAAGTAAATATTTTTAAATTGGCCATGTCCTGTCCTGACCACAGCCCAACGCGTTCCATGCGCGCTCTGTCAGCAGCTGCGCCAGCTCTAAGTGAAAGATGCCATTACAGCTGCTTCCTTTCGGGCTTCCACTTCCCTTTTGGGTCATCCAGTTGATATGAGATATGGAAAGTTTACGTTTCGGAACTGCAAATTGCAGTTAAAAGTTGTCCAAAATTGTCGAAAAAGCTTAAATGGACAATTTGTTTATGAATATTTAAAATTTATTATTTATTTATATTATTATGTAATATTATTAACAATTACTTATAAAATTTTTGAATATTTATAAAACATGGCAACCCTATCAGAAAAGCAAAAGAAAAACCCATACAGAAAACAATATAAATAAATGTAAACATTTTTGCATATTGTTGGGTAAATTTAGCTGTGTCGCATTAACAGCATACAAAGCTTAACAACTATGAGTATTTTTGGTCACTTGGTAAATACCAAAAAAAAAAAAAAAAACCAAAACAAAACCTGGCAGCCCTTACCACAGTGCCTGCAGCTGTTACATTGCCCTCCGCAAGCCGACGCCAAACTTTTGTTGGCAAATTCGAAACCTTCCGCTGCAATTTTGCTGTGCGCCACAGAACGCTAAAGTTTTGCAAATGCAAAAGCAAATCATTTTACTAACTAAATACAACATGTTTATATACATACATATATACGTATATATATGGTCGTATGTCGGGCCAGCAAATGCAGTCGCTGCCGGAAGTTGCTGTTGAAATAAAACTTTTCCCTTTTTTTTTTTTGGAGGGAGTTTCGAGTTCGTTGAGTGTTTTGTTTCTGTGTTTTGGCTGGCAAAACAGTGTGTATTTAAATTTATTTAAAAAGTATTATTTAATCAACACGTTGCCAACTCTTGTGCCTGATTTTTTCTCTCTTTCACTCTCTCTTTCTCTCTGCAGCTGTGCGACGGGCCAAGTTCGTGACGCAGCCGCTGGCGCCAGAAATCAATACGCTGCTGACTGTAGGAGCAGCAACGGGATCGAGTGATTTATCCTGCAGGCATGATTTATTGCCGCATGCATTATCCGCATCAGCAGCAGCAGCAACAGCAGCAACATCAGCAACAGCAACAGGCGCAGCAGCATCATTGTTAACCTACACAGCACCAACAAGCAGCCCACAGCTGTCAGCCGGCATTAAGGCAACAGCAACAACTGCAACAATGCCCGATAACAGTTTTATGGCCGCAGGTGTCTGTGGCGGCAATGCAGCAACAACAGCAGCAACAACAGCGGCAACAGCAGCAACAACTACAGCGGCAGCAACATTGTCGGCGCTGCTCAGCTCAATTGGCAATGTGGACATCATGGAGGATGAGGACGAACAGGAGCGCGAACGTTCCAGGTATGTATGTGTGTGTGTGTGTGTGTGTGTGTGTGTTGTGCGTGTGTAGCACAAGTAGCAAGTTGGCTTCCATACTGCATGTAGGTGGGTGAATTGCTGTTGGTCTTGTTAAACGGAGGAGCTTCTGTTCGGTCAGTTGTTGCGGGCGGTAGACCCTAATGGCTTCAGTTCTCCACATAGCTATGCAGTCGGTTTGGCAACCACAACCGCACATTATATACAAATTGTAGAGCAAGATAAGAATAATGCTCTATCATTACTCAAATATTTTTTAAATTACTTAAAAGCTTTTGGTCAATAGAGTAAATTTAGCTTAAAATAATTACTTGCTTTATATTGGATAAGCCCTAATTTCAAGTAAATCTAAAAATTATTATTCAAATTTTATTCCGACTCTTGAAAATCAAAGATTTTAGGTAAACATTTTTTTATACATAAATTATCAAGTGCATCAATTTAATATTTATTGCTGAAAAGTTTATTTATATATATTAAATATAACAAAATTTTCAAAATATGAACCTCAAAAGAAAACTAAATTATTCATCACTTCAAGCCACTCAAATTGGCTTTCAATTAAATAAAAACAAAATATGTATTTTAAAAAGTTTTCAACAAAATTGAGCATAAACCATGCATATCTCTCTTAAATCTTAATTGGCCGTAGTCAAGAATTAACAATTTATGTTACGCAGGCAGCGTCGAATGCATTTATAAGTCGTTTCTCCACATGCTACTAGTTAAATTATACTTTTTGACGTGATTCTGTTCCTGTTGTCTTTGCTGTGGGCAATTTTAATCCATATTTCCTTGCCCCTCAAACTTCCCCTTTCTCATATGGCAACTAGCAAACTGTTAATTTCATTTCATAAACAAACTTTCTGCACGTCTGCCACACTTTAAATCAACACTTCAGAATTTTTGCTTGCACATTGCAACGGGCACTTCGAGGCTGCCTCGCCCCACAGCCAGCCAAACATTTGCGGGCACGTCTGTGGCAAGTGGCAAGTGGCAGGCAGCCTGAATTTGCCACTTTCAGACGGCAGCAGCCGACGCGGATTTTGTTCCTTCTTTTTTCTTATTTTTGGTTTTGTTTTTGTTTTTTTGTAATGGTTTTTCATACATTTTGCGCATTTTATTTAATAAAATCCAGCAGCTGGTAATTAATTTTGACAGTGAACCTGTGCACGCGCCGCTGGCGCCCTCTGGCGTTTGGTAGCGCGCTCAGTGAAGCTTCTTCAATTTCAGCAGCAGCCCAACCGCTGGCTGTTTTGTATGTGTGTGTCCGTGTGTGCGTAATTAATTGTAAGCCGAGCTGCGAACTGAATCAGGTCAATTAATTTCATGCGAATTGTGCTCCCCCTCTCCCTCCCTCATTCTCCCCACTCACTTTATTTGGTTGCTTTTTAGCGCCGCTTTAAGTTACAGCAAATATGAGCTGCTTTAAGCCTAACCCACTTCTTGACTTGGCTCTAAATCAAAACAGTTGGCCACCTTAGGGCCCTAAGTGGAACCGACTCTCTCTCCCTGTCCAGCCTTTCGGCAGGCTCTCAAGTGTGCTGTTGCTTGTAGTTTGCCAGGCTGCCGGCCAATCGTATATTAAGTGCAAGCCAAAGTCCGGGCAGGACCAGGCAGGACCTGGCCGTGCCATGTCGGCTGTCTGCAGGTCATTGGCGCAGACAAGTTCAATAAACGCGCCGCAAATTGATTTGACCAAGCACACACTTCTGAGCCACTGTCGAGTTTAACTCGAGTGGACTTTTCCACTGACCGGCAGCAATATGGGTTAGCTTTAGCTTCTGTGCTTTCATAATGCTACAGTTTGCTGAAACTTTTTGCGCTTCGCAGAACTCGTGATGGGAATTGCGTACATAAAAAACATAAAATATTAAAACTGTTACTGACTACGTCTAAACAGGGTTTAAAACGATTCCTAAGCACACTCTTTAAATCAAAACTAAATCAATTAATTTCGAAATTTAAATTAATTTAAATTTTAAATCACAAATTCGGATTTATCTAAACTTCTCGTATAAAATAGTAAATAAAACATTTTCAAAATTAATTTATTGTATTTTCCCCTATATGGCACACATGATAATTTTATATCTTGAGTGAAAATACCATTCTCAAAAATTGTTCATAGTTGATGGTGATCACTCCCTTCATATCCGTATCATATTCCCTGAAGGCCGCTGTCAGTGTATGCAGCACCACACAACATTGTATGAAATCATCGAATAGAATATGTTCCTGACCAAAGCGATCAAATTTCTTTAGTAAGATCTCGATTAGTTCATGCGATAGACGAAATCCAAAAGTGGTTAGTGCGTTGCTCAGTTCCTGCTTGTCGATGTAGCCCGAATTGTCCAAGTCGAATGAACGAAAACAATTTTGCCAGTCGGTTATGTATTTCCACAATGCTCCAAAATCTTGAAATGAAACCGTGCCACGATTCTCCCTATCGAACATGCCAATGATCAGTCTAACTGTTTCCGGATTGAAGGCAGACCAAGTGCCATTCGAAAGCGCCACCTGCAGTTCATCAGCGGAAATAAAGCCGCTGTTGTCCTTGTCGACACGTTGAAAGACATCCCTTAAAAATTGCTCATCGGGCATGCCAATGGGCTGGGCCATTTGAAGGATCTTGAAATAAATAGAGACACCAACTTGAGCAAAATTGTTTGCAATTAAAATACTGGTTTACATAATTTTTAAAGTTTTCAAAGAAAATTAATTAGATTTTGTTAACACAACAAGCAAGGCATACTTTGATTTAAAATAAACAATACGCGAGAAAGTCATGAAAGCAACTAAATAGTTGTATTCAAGGCTTAATTGCCCGACAGCGCCCTGTAAAAGCGATGACAAACTGAAAAAATATAAAAATTTGTTTGACTTAAGGACTCGAGCACCGAAAATTACCCCAATTTTGTGTCGTAGCTACTAATCTATCTATAAATACAGTTGGCCCTTACTTCAAGCTGAAGCCAACCACCTTAAAGCTTGTCCAACGTGACGTATGTGTAATATGGCATAACGCATACGCCATGTCGGACGCGCTAACTGGTTGTTTTTATGGTTTATTGATTGGCCAGTGACCGCTGGCACACGTGCTTGGACGTATTTTTTTTATGGCTTGTGGCCGTTTGCCTTCGGTGTCTTTGTCTGCTTTTAGATATATTTAATTGATTCCGTTTTATGGCCAAACGTTGCGTAAATATTTATTAAACGTTATCTTACACTTATGCCTGTCTTGTCTCTCTCACTCTCTCCCTCTCTTTCTTTGGCACAGCAATTGCCCGCATGGCACCCCGTCGCGTGTGCCGCTGATAGCGAGCTCTGGCTGCGGCCCTTTGAGTCTGCCCCACGAGTTGCCGCTGGCGGAGAAATCTGGCGCTGGCAACCAGGCGCGTGGTCTGTTGAATGCGACAGCTGCCTCGTTTAATCGCCACACGCTGCAGCCGCTGAATCGCAAGACGCTGCTGCTGACGCGTCGCTGCCAGAAGCATGCCACTGCACTGTACGACGCCACCGCCACGTGCAACACAGAAACCTCCGACGACGAGGAGTACATGCAGCACGGCAGCGAGCGATTCGTGCTGAAGAAGCTGAAGAAACACGGCCGTCGCAGTGGCTCCCATGAGTGTGTGCAGCAGGAGCTGGAGCAGGATGAACACGTTCATGATGACGATGATGATGATGATGATGACGACGACGACGACGACGATGATGGAGAGTTGCGGCGCCAGGTGCCCATTAGCCTGGTGCTCTTCATTCTGATGTGCTACATATGCGTGGGCACCGTGATCTTTGCCCTGTGGGAGAACTGGTCACTGGTGGATGGGGCCTACTTCTGCTTTGTCACGCTCTCGACGATTGGCTACGGTGACTTTGTGCCCGCACGGAGCTTCAACGGACCCGAACTGCAGCTGTACGCGTGCTGCGCCTATCTGCTGCTCGGCCTCGTCCTGGTGGCCATGTCCTTCAGCATACTCGAGACGCAGCTAATGTGGAAATGCAAACGCATTGCGGTCCGACTGAAGCTGACCAGCGATTGATCCAGCTCCTCCTACACTCAAGTTGTGTATATGCATGTGTGTGACAAGGACACGCTCCTATTAGGCATAGTTGTTAGTGCTAAATGTAATCAATATACTGTAATACTTGGCGCATGCTTAATCAAGTGTATAATACATATAAATATAAATATATATATATATAGATATGGTCTATGCATAAAGCAGACAACATCTTGTACATGCAATTCGTAAGTTTGGTTGTCTGCTCTACTCCGAAAAAAAATAACAAAATG
>SCDT01002698.1:0-13770 GCA_004143765.1 Drosophila melanica
ATAGAACAGTAACAGCTCTAATAATAATAATAATAATAATAATAATAATAATAATAATAATATAATGTTTAAGCACCCAACTAGTTAACCAACTTATTTACTGATATTCATGAATTCAAGAAACACATATTAAAAAATTGTGATATTTGATTTTATATTATTTTAAATTAATTTTGTTTTAAAATGTTTATTTCTTTAAATTAATTTTGTATAACTTAATTGCCATATTTATAATGAATATATGGCAAGGATCAGGATACCCATTTCTGCTATTAACCAGATGGGGCCAAACCAACTTTATTTAAAAAATGTGCTTCATAAATCTTGTAGTAAATTAATCGGAATATATAGGGTATACAATATAATAGAAAATATATTTTTTATGCTCGTTCAAGCTATAAGTTTGAAATTAAAGCTTCGCGTCAGATAAAGCGTTAACATGCTTTGGCTAAGCCCACTGTGGGCGTGGCAATTCAAGCAAATTGATACCTAAAATTTCTATATATATCTATCTATATCTGTATATTATATGGCCACAAAAATAACATTACTTAATTTAGCAGACAGTTTTCTAATTACCTTCCACTAATTTCAAGTTGAAATTTTTTAGTTACAAATTAGAAAATTTTTTTTGTATTTTTTCAAAATAACAATAGTTGTTTATATATGGAATAAAATGTTTCTACTGTTTGTTTATGCGTTTCTGGTTGTCTGGTTGCCAAGACAAAGCGATAAACTTGGTGACAAGGAGCTGCAGCAATGTTTGTTGTGCATTGTCGTTGCCAAGTGCGTTTCAAATTGCGTTGTTTGCAATTGCCAGCTGCCTGCAACCAACAACAACAACAAGAACAACAACAACAAGAACAACAACAACAAGAACAACAACAACAAGAACAACAACAACAAGAACAACAACAACGATAACAACGAGTTTTTAGTGCTTTGGGGCGATTTGGTCACGCTCGACTAAATAGGCGCGCGCATTTAACGGTGTTTTATTATTTTAACGCTTATTATTGTAGCTGTTGTTGTTGTTGTTGTAGCTGCTGCTGATGCACTGAGCACAATAATTCTTCAACAATTAGAGGAGCATGTGTGAAATTACCTGCAATTTCAATTACACAAAGCGACGCGCGTAATTGGCAAAGTGTTCTAGCTTGTGTTCTAGTTGGCGTCCTTCCTCGCAAAGCACACAAACAAAACGAAATAATGAGAGAAAAAATAATGAGTGCACAGACACACACACACACACAAACACACACAGAGTTAACTGTATGCAAGTGGAAGCGAAAAAGGAACAGGACTTGTCGTCTCTTTGTTGTTTGACTTTTGCACGCGCGTGCTTTATTGATTTTTAGCACAGGTTCACAGCCCACACATACACACGCACACACACACACATACACAGGCAGGAACACACCCTCCTGCTGCAGCGCTGGCATGTGTATCTGTATCCCTAAGATACAAAGTCAAAACAGCAGCAGGCGCTTTATGAGTTAAGACACTGGCTAAAAAGGCGGCTCACACACCAATCAAAATGTGTGTATGTGTGTGGGTATATTTGTACATTTTTAATTTAATTTAAGTTAACAATAATTGGCATCAAGTTAACTCACTTTATTGTTTATTACATTTTTTTTCGGGCCTGCAATCAATTTACAAATATGCCCGCGCGTCCAATTGCACGCAAAATAACACAACAAAAAATAATCACACACAAACACACACGCACACTTTAAACGCGCGCAACGGTCGCGATCCGACGTACGTCCGATTCGCTTGATATTGTGTTTTCTTCTGTAACTGACGGTGGCCCGCTATCGTTATCGCCTCCGTTGGCGAACTCAATTGCGCTGCCTATCGATATGGCGTGCGTCACGACCTATCGATGGCCAAGCACATTGACTCATCAAAGGCAACGGTGTGTTTGTCCACCACTGACGGCTTCTACCTTTTTTTTTTATCGAGTTACAAATGCATTTACTGGCAGGCAGAAAGTGAATAGAATGTGTTAAATGGTAATTTGCCGTGCAAAAAATGTTTAAGTGCATGAGTATTTGCAGACTGTTTCTGTGTGTGACCGTAGTAGTTGTTGTTGTTGGTGATTTGATGATTTGACAAAAATTTATTGCGAGTCGGGGGTGAAAATGCCACCCAACAGACAAAAATACGCATTGTTATGCTGATGTTGTTGTTGTTGCTAGTGCTCGTGTTGTTGTTGCTGCTGCTGCTGCCATAAGCGGCGGGCAGGATATATTTTTTGATGGTGGGGATTGTGCGAACGATGTCGTCCAGCCAAAACCTCGCAAATCTATTGATTTTTTTACAATATACTATGCCAATACCACACGCACACACATACACACACAAACATGTGTACTTTGTGGAGCAAACACACGCGCACGCACGCAGACCCAACCATCCACAAACACACACACACACACTCACAGAGATTTGCATACATATTTACGTGTAGAGAGCGCTTTTTTGTGTCATCTAATTCGCAATCGCTGTCTTAAAAGTTAAGTTGACGCCAACAGAGACTCGCGTTGCAGTTTGTGGGTGTTAGAGAGGAGCGAAATGAAGGCCGGAAAACAAAACAGCCGGCGGCTGCAATGTCCTTTAACTAATTGTGGGCAATATAACAGTAAATATGCGCTATAACAGTCAGTTTTGTTATATGTGCAGTTCAAGAAAAAGTTTTCAACTACAAATTCTTATAGTTAAAACCGAAAAAAAGAAAAACCTAACAAATATTTGTATTATTAATGAAACACACGAAATTTATAAATACTTAGAAAAACTCACTTAATTATTATTTAAAGCATAACTATTTTATTATTTTTTTGCAGTTTTTTTTTTTGTGTATACATAATGATTACTTAGTCAATCATACCCGACTGCAACTGTGTTACTTGTTCATTTTGATATATAATATCTAATTCAAACCTGACCAATTTTAAAGAATTAATTCTTG
This sequence comes from Drosophila melanica, assembly GCA_004143765.1. Lineage (NCBI taxonomy): Eukaryota > Metazoa > Arthropoda > Insecta > Diptera > Drosophilidae > Drosophila > Drosophila melanica. The sequence continues at coordinate 2,978 of SCDT01002698.1, forward strand.
TTGGTTTAACGATTTAGTCGTATTTTCAAATAATATTTAATTTCCAGTTTGCATAAAATTAGAATTTATAAATAAAGTCAGTCGAATTTTATAAATAACATAAAATCCCAACAATGATCAGTGATAGCGAGCGTGCACTGTAGTTGTTTTGGCTACCGCAGACTTGGGCCTTTGTTGCAGCTGCAGCATCCTGGCGGCTGCACGAACTGTTATTTGGAGGCCAAGTTTACGTGCGCAAATTCACACACACACACACTCAGGCGCATAAGTATGTTCACACGTGTGCCACTTTTTTTTTGTATTTTTGATGCAGTCAATTTGTGCATTGATTTTCATGCACAACTTCAACTAGAAACTTGCAGTGATTCACTTGGCTATTCATCGCATTAGATCATCGCAGCACGGAGCGGTGTATTTATGCTAATCTCGTTTATATATATATATTTTTTTTTTTTTTTTGTTTCAGGCAACAGACTTTAAAGCGTAGCATGTCAGCGACGGCATTTGAAGCAAACACTGGCTGCTGAAAGGTAGCCCCAAGTCCGGCCACAAATCCATTGAAATCGAACGCGCGAGATGAACTCCTGCAGCGACAGCAGCAACGACTCGATGGAGCCAAATGTACATCGGTCAGCTGGCGGCGGTCACACGGAGCTGCACATGAACTTTGGCGGCAGCACAGCGCTGCCGGCAGTTTCACAGGACCGTTACGTGTGGGAGATGCGCACTCGCAGCCCAAACGTGACCCCGGCCAGCACCGTTCTCAATTCACCGGATCTGAATGCTGAACTACAGTATGCCCCGATGCATCATCATCAGGCGTTTGATGTGCAATTGTCGCCGCCACATCAGCTGCCCGGTTACCTTGGCGCACATCAGCAGCAGCAGCAACAGCAGCAGCATCAGCAGCACTCGGCATACTTTTACCAGCGACCGCATCCGCACCAGATACGCGTTGGTCGCAGTCCGGGCAGCAGTCAGTTTGAGCCGGAGGTAAGCACAATTAAGTTTTAGTGTCCTCTTTTTTGGGCCAGTCTAATCACAGTTGTCTCCCTTTAGGGACTGGCCAGTCCGGGCTCGCCAACAGATGTGGGCAAGGGCGATGGCCAGTGTCTGCGGGATGGCGAGATTGTTGTTTTTGATGACATCGACACGAACTGGGTGAACAAGCCGGCGGCACTGGCCGCCACAGATAGCGGCAGCAACGAGGATGTGCTGAAGGTCACCAAGATGATTGGCCAACTGCCCATTGCCGATTATGAGGGTTCGCCACGTCGCTTTGGCAGCCAGCCGACGGCCGCCGGCAAGACTGTTGGCTTTCCAAAGCGACCGCCCGGTTTTCCGCAGCGCGTCTCACCTGCCAAGCAGCGCTTGGATAACAATGTTAAGGCGTCCGTTGGCAATCTGATTGATCTGATCGATCACGAGGGTGCTCCTGCTACGGCGACCTCAAAGACGCCCACATTTGATTATCTGTACGAGTTCTCCGAGACGCGCAAAGTGCTCGAAGAGTTCTTCAAGGGGAATCCCGACGATGACGACGAGAAACGCTTCACGGATTACGCAACGGAAAGTGGTGACGATGTGGCCAGCTCGGTAAGTGTCCAACATTTCGGATTCGCACATAAAACTCATTTGAATATTTGCGCAGGATATGCAGCCGCGCGTATGCGACGTGGATAAACATATCGAGCAGGCTTACATTGGCCAGCGTCTAGCTAGAATACCCAAAGACGAGCTCTACATGGTGCATCGTTCGCCCAGGATGCAGGTGAGACCATCTGGCATGCACGCCATATATCCTGTGCCCTTTGAAAATAGCTAAAAAAATGTGTAAAATAGTTTTGTGACACGAATTACAAAATTGAAATTTTCAATGGGTCATATTTGTGACAGCAGCTGATTGCAGGGTATATCGACAATCGAACACTCTCAACTGGAGCAGTATTTTAGAGTTTCGGAAATAGTCAAGTTTACTGCTTGTTTTTACAACTATTCCATTCTCTTTATATATTAAGATATCCTGCTCCTGCGTTATTCAATCGCTCTGTCTCTTTCTCTCTTATTCGCGCTTTCGCTTTGTCTCATAAATATCGGAGTTCTATGCGATTTTCATGAGCACAGAATATTTGGTTGTTTATTTCTTCGTAATTATATTTATATATATTTTTTATATATAATTAAATAGGGACAATATAATGCAAAAAACACTTTTCCTAAATCGATGATAATAATCAATTTATCGTTCACAGGCCAGCGAACATAATGCGTACCAGGAGCACAACGATATCGAGCTGTATATCGATTCGAACAGTCGCAGCAGCGGCGATTTGGCGGACACGGAACTGGAGGCGAATCTGCGTCGGCATTCGCGGAACTTTACATTGTCGCCGGAGACGACGGATTACGATTCAAATTGCGGTGATTTGGACAGCCTGTCGAACGATATTAACTGCACCACAACCGACTATGGCAAGCTCTACACCAGCATGCCAGTGCTGGAGGATGGGCTGAGCAGTGGTCATGCCTCGGATACGGAAAACAATATCTCAGTCGTCTGCGACAAGCAACAGCAGCAGCAGCAGCAACAGCAACAACAAGAGCAACCTCAAGAGCAGCAGGCGCCGCCAATCCATGAGCACAATGGCAACAATGGCGACAGCGAACGGCTGCAGAATGGAAATAACAGCGCAACAGCAACGCAAACGCAAACAGCAACGGCAACTGCAACAACAGATGCCGCGCAGCCGATTGAGTTTGAGACGACGCTGCCAACGCCGTCGCCGTCACCGCTGCCCGCCTCGCTAACGGTGACGCCGTCGCCACCGCTGTGCGAAGAAACGCAGTCGCAGTCGCCGTCGCCGTCACAGTTAGCGTCGTGCGCTGGCAATAATGCTGATAGCGACAACCCGGCAGAGACACACTACAGTCCAGTTTATGCAGCAGCAGCGGCAGCAGCAGCAGCGGCGGCAGCCAGCAATAAGCCAACGCCAGCGGCTGCAGCACCAGTCGAGATACAGGAGGCGATGAAGGAGATACGCTCGGCGCTGCAGCGCGCCAAAACGCAGCAGGAGAAGCTGAAGTACTGTGACGAAGTGCTGCCCGCGGATCCGGATTCGCCGGTGTGGGTGCCGCGCAAGAATGTGACGGTGACAACGACGACGACGACAACAACAATACGCCACGAGGATGAGGAAGCCGACACCGATTTGGAAACGGATCGACTGCTGGGACAGCAGGATTTTTTTGGTGAACAGCTGAAGGTATAAATTCGATCAGTAACAATGAAATACGGCCAATTGTTGATATGTGTGTGTATTTTTTATAGGGCACAACGCTCGCTGGCAACGCGGACAGCAATGCCAATGGCCTGGTCAATAACAATAACGGCGGCACCGTCAACATCAGCGACAACAACAGCAATCCGAAGCCGCAGACGTACTCGACAGCCACCATACGGCAGGGCATTGGCACCTCGCTGACGCCCAACTCGCCGGACGTCTGTCAGATTGTGGGCAATGCGGATGTGTCGCTCAGTTCGCCGGAAAAGCTGCAGTATTCAAAGAGTCCGACGGGCTCCATCAAATCGCTCAAGGATTCGGCCAACAGCGATAAGAAGGCCCATTCGCGCAACAAAGAGGGTAAGCTGTGTGTATTTATATATATATCTATAAATATATGTGTGTGTGTTTGTGTTTAGCAACGCCCCATAAAACGATCAATGATCAATCTAATTTGAGCTGTGTTTTCTTCTCGAATCAACTTTGACTTTCACTGTTTTTCTTTTGTCCAACGCTGCATATTGAATATTTTCATTTATGTATTTGATGGTGTGGTGCCTGCCATGTAAGTGGACCTGCTCTCTCTCTCTTTCCCCTTGTCTATTTACCTTCCCTTCTTAGCCTAACTAAAGTACATTTAGTTTACTTAGCTATCGGGTATTTAGATTGAATTGAATTTTTTAAGAAATCAAAAGCCAAAATAATAATTTAATAAGTAATACAACATTCGTAAATAATGTTTTCCTTTTTTACGAACTGTAAAATTCGGTTAGAAATGTAATATATTTTGAATATGGGTTTTTTATCAAAATGGAAAAATCATAAAATAATATTTAAAAAATACTTTTGTTAAAGTTCACTTACAAATTTATTCTCTGTGCTTACATATTTAAATTCGTTGAGTAGTTTATAAAAGAAAGTAATTAATTAATTCGTTGTTGTTAACTTTAAAAGTTATAGAACATTCTTAAATAATATTGTTTCCTATTCTACAGACTGTAAAACTTGGTTAAAAATCGAATATATTTTGAATATTATATAAACCTAAGATTCGTCTGAAAAGATATATCAAAAGATATATTTGTTTAAATGCTTTTGTTAAAGATTACTTAAGAACTAATTCTCCGTGCTTACATATTTTAAATATATTCGTTAAATAGTTTATAAAAGAAATTAATTAATCAATAATTTCTTTTTTGCTAACTGTATTTTCCATTATTGATAATTCAGTAGTTTTTAGAACGAAATCAGTTATGGAGTGTGTTGAAATTCATGATAGATCAAGAGAAAAAAAAAAAAAAAATTTATAGAACACTTTTGTTTACGACCGTCTTTTAAAGGCGTGAAAAATAAAATTGGGTGTATCAGTAAATTTGCAATACATTTTGAAAACGTGCTTGAAAATGAATTATTTATTTAATTAATTTAATTAAATTGCTCTAATGGTATGTAGGATTAGATTCTGAGCAAAAATGTACAAATTATTAAAATTGTTAACAAAGAATAGTAAACAAAATGATCTACACTAAATTACTACCTAATTTTATTAAACTAAAACAGATATCTAAGTACCATTAGAACTAAAAATAAAATAAAAAATAAAATCAATTGTTTTCGTTCGAATATATCGTACATACATAGCTATATGTCTGCTTTACCCCAAAGATAACTCATATTTCTTGTAGATTTAGTTTTCCTATATTTACTAGAAAATTCAATTCAGTTGATAAAGTGGCTAAGTAAACTATGCACCCATATCATTTAATATAATTACCTTTACATTTTATATACCAATTGCTTTTAACTTGGCCAAAACTTAATTGCTATTTGTTTTGTCGCATCGCTTAGGTTTGTTGGAACCCAAAGTGCTAATCGAGGGCGTCCTGTTTCGCGCCCGCTATCTCGGCTCCACGCAGCTGGTGTGCGAGGGTCAACCGACCAAGTCGACGCGGATGATGCAGGCCGAGGAGGCCGTGTCGCGCATAAAGGTGTGTAGCTCCAAATCGGTGTTGGTAATACGCGGCATTTAGTTATATGCTCGGTTAACTGTTGCTCAGTGTCTATAATGTGCATCTCGCTTTTCTCGCCCAATTCCCCGCCCCCTAACAAAAAACCCATGCTGCGCACTCCTTGATATCTTTTTAGGCTTTGGTAAGCAACAAACACAAAAATTCAAATTTAGTCTTGTTCAAGTAACACCGTAAAGTTCCCGTCCAAACAGAATTAAACTTATCTGTGCTTCTCATTTTGTATACGTATTTGTTTTTGTTTTTTTGGTTGTTGTTGTAAGGCGCCAGAAGGCGAAAGTCAGCCGAGCACCGAGGTGGATCTGTTTATATCGACCGAGAAGATAATGGTGCTGAACACGGACCTCAAGGAGATCATGATGGATCATGCCCTCCGCACCATATCCTATATAGCGGACATTGGTGATCTGGTGGTGCTGATGGCGCGTCGACGTTTTGTACCCAACGGTGGTGGCGGCGTTGTCGTTGATTCCCTCTCCTGTCCGGCCACCGGAGAGACCATCGATGCCGATCCGCTGAAGGAGAACAACGGCGGCAGCAAGGAGAGCGGCGGCGGCGGCGGCGGCGCCAACAACAAACACAATCGCACGCCCAAAATGATCTGTCATGTTTTTGAGAGCGACGAGGCGCAGTTTATTGCACAGTCGATTGGGCAGGCTTTTCAGGTGGCCTACATGGAGTTCCTGAAGGCCAACGGCATTGAGAACGAAAATCTGGCCAAGGAGATGGACTACCAGGAGGTGCTCAACAGCCAGGAGATATTCGGCGATGAGCTCGAGATATTCGCCAAAAAGGAACTGCAAAAGGAAGTTGTCGTCCCGAAGGCCAAGGGCGAAATACTCGGTGTTGTTATCGTTGAGAGCGGCTGGGGCTCCATGCTGCCCACTGTGGTCATTGCCAATCTAATGTCCGGCGGCGCTGCCGCACGCTGTGGCCAACTAAATATTGGCGATCAGCTGATTGCCATTAACGGCATGAGCCTTGTGGGTCTGCCGCTATCCACCTGCCAGAACTACATTCGCAATGCCAAAAATCAAACTGCCGTCAAGTTCACCGTTGTGCCCTGTCCGCCTGTCGTCGAGGTGAAGATCCTGCGCCCCAAGGCGCTCTTTCAGCTGGGCTTCAGTGTGCAAAACGGCGTGGTAAGTGGCATTCGATCAGGATTGAAAAACAGGAGTCCAAAACAGTTCTGAATGAAAACTTAACAGTCGATCTATTCATTTAGTTGTACACGAAGCACATTGTCCGTTTCTTCTGGATATAGATCCTTGTGCGTTGGCAAAATAGAATGCCAGGCTGGCTAATTTGGCATCTGAATCCTTGTTTGCCATTCACAGAAATGGAATGTAGCTTTTAGCTATGATAAGCCTACAAAAGCAGAGTTTTGTTGCCAGTATTCCCAGGAACTTGTTCCTTCCTGATCTTTTGGAGTATCGGGATTCGTGGCTGTGGTCACATTCCGATAGCGCAACCAATTTTAGCTCGTGCAGTTATATCCAAAGAAAATCAAAGGTTTAACGGAAATGTTATATTTGATTAGCAAGCATTCATCTGAAGAAAAAGAATAAAAAGATCCTACAAATGTGACAGTAAACTCCTACTAAATGAAACTAATCTTGACATATCTGTCTTAGATAAAGTCTTGAAATTGAATATATATATTTATGTTTCCATCCATTCATTTTTTTTAGACTACTTTAGATGAGTTCTTCTAAATCTATATATCTTTTTTGAGAATTAGTAACAAAATTTTGGCAAAAACAAATTTTAAAAAAATATATCGATATTTTCTAATAGAACATTAATAATTAATTTGTTTATATTCGTATAGTTTAAATTTCACTGGTTTAAGCTGTTATTAAGCTGTAAACGACTGCAATATTGTTACTTGTTTATAGTTAAAATCCAATATGTATTTCACAGATTTGCAGCCTGCTGCGTGGCGGCATCGCAGAGCGCGGCGGGGTGCGCGTCGGTCATCGGATTATTGAGATTAACAATCAGAGTGTGGTGGCTGTGCCACACGATACCATTGTCAAGCTGCTGTCCTCATCTGTCGGCGAGGTATTTACCAAAAAAAAAAAAGCACTCTCATATTTGTGTTATCCTCTTTAATAAAATTAAATTTGCTTTTGTAGATTTTGATGAAAACAATGCCCACGTCTATGTTTCGTTTGCTCACCGGCCAGGAGACGCCAATTTATATCTAATTCAAGTCTTATATATATATATATAAAATATGCTCATGCACCACTCAGCACACACTAAGGACGCGTATGTCTGTTGTTAATCCAGCCGAAGATACTCCTCCCCCCAATTCGAACTACATGAATGTACTTTCATTAAGCTTAGCAACGCAAAGTGCAGTCAAAAAAAACACAAAAATGGAACTCTTTGAAATTGCAACAAAACGAAAAAAGAAAGATATAAGAGAAATAAGAAGAACCTACTCATCTAATTAAACTAACGCACTCGCAAAATAGAGCGTATTACTTTTGCTACGGCATTCAGATTTGCTTTATTTACGTTTGTTAAACAATTTGTTTTCTCTATGTACATGAAAAAGACTGAATTTTATGTTTTGCGTACAAGTGTGTATGTGTGTGTGTGTGTGTGTGTGTGTATGTATGTGTGCAGACCATAGTTTTTATCAAAATTTTCCAAGCAAATATCAAATACTAAAATTTGGAGTGTATTTTTTATGCAAACTTTGAATATTTACAGCTAAAGCGAGATGGAACAATAGAAAGATAGAGACAGATATAAACAGAGCCATAAAATGAGTGCAGTGCGTGTGTGTGTGTGTGTGTGTGTGCGTGTGCGTGTGTGAAAGTAGCTGATAAAGGGAGGCTGGGCAATACCCTATAAGAATTGAATTGAATTTATTTGCCAACGCGCTAAACCGACAGCAATAATTTATGTAATAACTATTTCATGTAAATTAATTTTATTAACTACATTTATAATTTGCAGTCATGCCAAAAAAAAAAAGAAAAGAAAAGAAAACAGAAACCTTAAGCTTAGTTTAACACATATTTGTTTTACGATTGGGAAAAGATGAGATTTCTTTCAATTTTTTTTTTTTTTTTTGCTTCTATGTATAAATAAATATAAACGCATTATTGTATTGTATTTAATGATTGTCAAACACTTAATATAGTTTTAATAATGCCTGTTACAAGAAAACGGTAAACAAAACAAAATGCATTTAAGTAAACATCGTCAAACCAATGTGTATACTTACAATAAATGTGCAATGCGAAACTTGCACGGTTTTTTGATTAATGCCATTTGAAAACAATAAGCAACTGCAAAAAATAAATTACTATAAATAATTAAAAGCAACAGTAATATGAAGAACAATAAATTGTGCATTGAGTATTTTTTGTTAAGCTAAACATACATAATGAAAAAGTATATATATATATATAAATGAAAAACAAAAAACATACTAACATATATGAAAGAGAGCTTATTTTTGNTTATTTTTGCTATAATTGATGAAACCGAACAAGAAGAACAAATAATACGCAAGTGCATAAGTGAATAACTAATAAAAGCAACATAAACAGTTACGTATGTTTGTAATTTAATTAATTAATACAAATCTAAAGGCAAATGAGAATATTTCAAATATTGCAAGTGCTAAATGTGCAGGTAATCAATCACAAGTTCATATACATACAAAATAATATATATATATATACATATATATATATAAATTTATAACTTAAATCGTTCGCAATGGCATTATTTTTGCAAAACACACAGCCAGGGTCAGGAAAGCAAGTTAAATAAATAATAAATTTATAGTTACAATTAACGAATAGCTCATGTATACAGAACGTGAATATAACTTTATTGCTATGCGCCTAAACTAATTAACTATCACACTAATTGTATACTATCCGATACTATTTGTTTATTTAAACCAGATTTAAAAACAAAACACAATTCGAGTCCATCAACAAAAATATATGTCGAATTCGGTCCGAATGCCATTCAGGTGAAGCTCAGCTTATTTTGCTATGAATGAAATGAATTAAACAAGTTTCAAATGAACAAACAATGAAAATAAACAAAATACAAAAATAATTTCAATTTGTAACTTGGCAAAAAGTAAAATTTAAAAGAAACTACATACAAAATACATTACATATTTATTAATTAATATGCAACTGAAGTTTTTTTCTTTCTGTTTTGATGGCAATACATAAACAATTTTCATTCCAACAATTTTGTATTTATAATTATGTGTTTTTAATGATGAAAGCTTACCAACTCCCACCCGATATAAGCATATATCTATATATTCAATCTGAATAAAAACAATAACCACTCTGTTGTTGCATGCTCAGTTCAGATAAATATAAAACTGCCACGAAGTTAATATGTTTTAAACCTAGATAGACAAAATGTTAGCAGACAAATTGTGGTAGTCACAATCACAAAAAACCCACATTAAATCCGATTTTGCGGATGTCAAATTTTTGGTCAAAATTCATGTCAAAATTGACAAAAATTTTAACATGTAAACCTCTCGGATTCATAGCTCCCACATTTCAAACTCCCATAACTTTGTCAAAACTAAACCGATTTTCATGTTTGATGGCATTTTGGTTTTGATAAGTCTTCTAGATTGAATCTGTATTTAAATTATATGCATTTTGGAAAAAAAAATATTTTTGAATTTTTTGTCAAAAAAGCATGTACCCCACCCTTAGTAAATTAAAAAAAAAAAATTTGTAAATTTTAAAATTTCGAATTTTTGTTTTTAATCGATTGTATTTATCCTAATTAGTATTAAAAACAATATTACAAGTGATTTTAGGGGTGTCAAATTTTTGGTCAAAAATCATGCAAAAATTGACAAAAATTTTGACATGTAAAGCTCGCAGATCTAGAGCTCCCATACTTCAAACTACCATAACTTTGTTAAAACTGAACCGATTTTCGTGTTTGATGGCATTTTTGTCATGATTTGTCCTATATATTCATTTTACATTAAAAATATATGCATTTTCAAAATATAATTTTTTTGAAAATTTTTGGTAAAAGAGCATGTACTCTCCCCTTACTTATTTTTAAAAAAATATTTTTTTAAAAATTTAGAATTGCGAATTTTGATATTTAATCGATTGTATTTGTCATAATTAGCATAAAAAACAATATTTAAACCGATTCTGAGGAGGGCAAATTTTCCGTCAAAAATCATGCCAAAATTGACAAAAATGTTGACATGCAAAGCTCTCGGATCTATAGCTGCCGCTCTTCAAACTACCATAACTTTTTCAAAACTGAACCGATTTTCATGTTTGATGGCATTTTGGTTTTGATAAGTTTTCTAGATTGAATATGTATTTAAATTATATGCATTTTGAAAAAAAAAATTATTATACCCTGAACCCATTGAAAATGGGTAAAAAAGGGTATAATGGTTTTGTGCAAATGTATGTAACAGGCAGAAGGAAGCATCTCCGACCCC
>SCDT01002699.1:1419-13184 GCA_004143765.1 Drosophila melanica
AAATTTAATAAAAAAAAAATAAATTTTAAAATGTATAAAATATTTTATAAATTTACAATTTTGTTGGCTAGTGTTATGGTTAGCGGATTTAACTCATGATTATCTTGGCCTGCTCTTTAGGCCCCCTAACCCAACTGGGTCAGTAGAGTGTCGACATTGTCTGATATTCTCTACCATCTCTCTCTCTCTCTCTTGCTCTCTTGGACCCGGCGAAAGTTCAATGCCAGCCCAAAGACCAAGTGCATAGTTTGGCCGAAAGTGGCGATAAGTCTGCGATCCGTGCCACATTACCGTATCTTGTGGCATGGACTAAGCAAATTGTAGCACTCATAATTTGCTGTTGATTGCCTGGCACTTTAGCGCGCTTGAGTGTCGTCTCGGGTCCAGGGTCCGGGTCCTAAGTAAACCAAAAAATATTTATAAATCCAAGCAAGTGGGCAAACCCCCCGCACACACCCCGCACCTGTTCGCATGCCAAAGGGACACTTGAAGCGCCGGCGCAAACATACCAACAACAACAACAACAACCAAAAATAATAATAAAAATAAAAAACAGGACTGCGTCTGAATCTGGGGACCGGATTGTGTTCTACACAAAGACAGAAAACGCAGACAGGGGACAAGTTTTCCACAGTGCCTTGTCCCATTGTCGGCATCTTTTTTTCATATCTCTGGCGCTTCCGTTGCACCGAGAAAGAGATGCAAATGCGCGCCTCGACCCGGCTCGGGGACCCGTTCCACTTCCACTTCAAAGTCTTTTGACAATATTTGCGCGCCTTGACAAAATAAAACGCAAAGTGAAGTCTCAAGCTGTTGCCTCAGTCGTCGTCTTTTTTTCTGCTTGGGTCATTTAAATTTCATGGTAAATCAAAATTCGTTGTGTTTATTATTTGTGTTTGTTGTATTTGTTTGCTCTTGCGCTCTATTTAGTTCACTTTAAGCGCCCCCCCTCAAATCGCAGCAGACGCCACATGCAACACACACACATATCTGCTGGCCACGACACGGCAGCGGCGGCATCCTTTGTGGCACAGGATGTCGATTACATTTGTTTACTGCACACGCTGAACTATAATTTTCCAGCGGCCGTTTAATGAACAGGTGCCTGCTTACCTGGAACGCTCCTTAATTTGCCAAGTGCACACAACTTTGACGAAGGGAAGCGGGAGTGGGCGGGGAGGGCCTGCGGACTGCGGTCAGACTGAGTGCCGGCATCCACATTGCCACACAAATGGCATTTAATCTCAAAGCGCATCGCCAGATTTACGCGCTAGACAAGATCAAAGCGTCAACTTAGCATTCAACAGCCCACCAATCAGCTGTGCCCCGATAGGGACCCAGGCACCAGGCAGAAGGCAGAAGGCAGCCCAACCACAGCAGCCAGCCAGCCAGGCAGCCAGGCAGTCAGCAGCCCTTTCTCGGTCTGTCCGTCGGTCTGGGCTTGGGCTGGGCTGCTACTTAAATAGTTATGGCGCATGGATTAAGTTGAGATTGAGTGGAAATGGGCTGGCAAGTGAAATGCCTCTTTATCAATAAATTAGATACGATTTCCATTTGGCATCCAGCTCAAACAAACGATGCTCAACAATTTGAACTAAAAGTTTTCAGACAACCAAAATGGGGTTAGACGGGTTAAAATAAATATAAATATTTGTTATGCTCCATAAGACTTAAAAAAAACACAATTAAATAACGAATTAAACATTTGCCCTGAAGAAGTCATAAACAAAATGCGATCAATCATGAAAATCGGTTTACTTTTGATAAAGTTATGGGAGTTTGTATTTTTTAAAAATGCATAAATTTTAATTTTAGAATGTATCTATAGGACAAATCATGTCAAAAATGTCATTAATTATGGAAATCAGTTTACTTTTGACAAAATAGTTTTGCTTCATAAAATCTACTTGATTTCCATGTAAGTCTTAGTTTATAGACACGTTCAATGTGATTTTTACTATTATACTTATTCTTCTCATTAGAATTGCTTATAAAGTTAATAAAGATTTGAATGCATGCAAATACATTTTGCACCACTGTGCAAGGGCAACGCGCCAGACATAAACGCGAACGCACACGCGAACATTAGCAACAATAATGCTGCAATAATGTTGTATGTTTTCCGTGCTTGTTGCTGTTGATGTTATTTTTGCTTTGTGCTGCGCGTTGCTGTGGCAAGATTTTGTTGCACACATTGTCAACAATGTTGCCAGGCGCATTGCATGCGTGCGCGGATTAGCCACAAGGACCGCCAACAGACTAAAGTCTGAACATGGCTCTGGCTCGGGCCTGGAGTCTGGAGTCTGGAACTGGGGATTCTGTACGAATCTTGAGCGATAAATAAGCGATAACATTTTAATGGTCATTTGGCGACGCAGCTCGCTTGAAAGGGGGGGAATTGGGTGTGGGCCGCATTTGAGGCACATTACTCAATCAGCGCGTTGGCTGATTAATGTAGCCTGCAACTCCTGCTGCTGACAAGTGCAGCATTTCCGCTGCGTCGTCGTCAAGCTGTCTGCTGTCGCTGTTCGCGGGGGGAAGGGGTGCGATGGGATTACATGCTGCACATGCCACAGATGACAAGTGTCAAAACGCGCGTCGCAGGTAGGCTGAAAACTTTTACTCATTTAAATTGGCATGATATACGTGCACAGCACCCCGTTTTTCCCCCGATTGGCCCCCACTCTAGTTCCCATCTCATTTCCATTTCCATTTTCATTTCCCATTGCCAATTGCTGCCAGCTGCCAAGCAGGTCTCTAGGCCTGTCATCCGCTGGGCTGCGGCTGTGGCAAATTCCAACAGCATTTAACAAGCCGCAGTCGCAGCAGCAACAACAGCAGCAAAAAGGAAATGACAAACAGCAGCCCAAAGACCAAAGACAAGATGTTGACAGTCGAAGGGGGCGGGCGGGTAGAGGGTAATGTTGCGTTGCGTTGCGTTGGTTGCATTTCTCGAGTCTGGCTGGGCTGGTCTGGTCTGGGACTCGGCCTGGTCTGGTTGCTCTCGCTTCCAAGTCTGGGCCGGCTGAGGGTCGCCGCATGTCTCCTGTTGCAAGTTGTTGTTGCTGCTGCCATGACGAAGACGCCGCCGCCGTTGCCGTTGTTTGCTGTGCATGCAAAGTGTTGAATAATTTGTTGCGAAATATTTCTAGTTGCACGTATCCGTTCCACCGCGTACACCCGACAAATATGTCATTAACAATATTGAAGTATTTTATGATTAAGATGCTCTTGAATATTTTTAATTATAAACTTGTAATTCATATTTTGCTATAAGGAATTTTTGTTACTCATATATAAAGTATTTGATTGAGCAAACATTTGGAACGTGTGTTTGTAACTGGAATATTTGATATCTATATTCCAAAATCTTTCTGCAATTGGAAAGTATTCTCAAACCATTTTCCGAAGTGCAAAATGACAGATTTTGTTGGGTGGTTGCTTAGTTGCTGCTTTGGCTGTGGCATGCTTGTTAGTGTAATGTGCAACATGTTGCAGCGACGCCGACTGCGTTGCTGTTGCCGCTGTTGCTGCGTAATTAAGTGGGCGACAGTCTGGTAAATGCAAATTTTTGTGCCTTGTCCCGACGCAGGACATGCGCCAACGGCGATGCAGATGCCGTCGACTGATACGCTTGATAAGCAGCCAGGCTGTTGCTGCTGTTGCCGCTCTATGTTGCTGCTGCGATAAGCGCCTCGCCTATGATCTATGATCTTGACCTTGTCCTGGAGCGCGCGGGAGCAGCTGTCCGCATTGGCAACATTGCGCTGTGGCCGCTGCTTAATTAAAATGTCAAAACTGGTTTAATGGCGTTAATGAACGAACACTTGGCCACAAAACACATTGCGCAGTTAGCGGCCGGCTGTTAGTTAGTTGCCAAAGCGTTGTCTCCTGGCCAGGCCAACACATTGCTGAAATACCTGACATTAAATTGGCGGCTTTGAAGTGCTGCGCTCTGATTTATTGTCAAACGTTGAACGATTTCTAATAAAAGCCGCCGCCGCCGCCGCCGCAACAAAATGGAAAGTTTTTGGCCAGTTGCTTTGACAGTTTGCGTACCGCCAATTGATTTATAGAAATCAAATTCAATTCAGCCCCAACGTCAACTTAGGTACTTGCCATTGTTTGCCAGCCAGTTGTTGTTGTTGTTGATGCTGGTTGTTGCTGGTTGTTGTCGTTGTTGGCTGTTTCTTGCTTGTTGGCCATGGCCCGCATGCTGCGGCTCTTTAGCTCGCAGGACGCATAATTAATGATAGGTCATCATCATTTCGCAAACGCTTTTCAGGTTTCAAATTGCCCAATATTTGTTATAATGTTGCACACATGTATTTATATGTGTGTATGTATGTGGTAAAATCGGGATTAAAAATGTATTCACAAAATAGATTTAAGCACAAGATATATGATCAAGATTATATATACAAATTTATAAATATGACAATTACTTATTTGAATTCAAAATAGTTTTCAATATAGATTTGACTTACAATAAAAAAAATATTGCTAGGTTCTCTCTGTCTGTCTCTTCATCTCTCTCTCTCTCTCTCTCTCTGACTTCGATCTGTTTGTCATTTGCAGCACACAAGCCCATAATTTGCAGTTGCCGTAGACGGAACTGCGTCCGCCTCAGCCCTGGCTGCAGTTTTGTCTGCTGCATCTGCCAGACGCGATTGTTGCCGGCGCGGGTGGCGAGGGGCGGGGTGGTGGATTCGAACCCACCGACTTGGCGGGCCCCATGTCTGAAAAGTTGTGTGATTTATTTGGTCGGCTCGTGTGTGTGTTGTTTTTTCTCTCTTTTTTTTATTATTTTGTTTTATTAATACATATATAGATATATATATATATATATATTCACCCGCTGCAGTGCGCTGCGCTTTTTATTGTGGCACAATTTTTATGATTTTTATTGGTGCGCACTCGAGTGGAGTTTGGCATCGAGTGGTGCAGAGTGCTGCCGAGTGGTGGCGTTGCATGCCAATGACGCACGATGCGGCGCGGAGAGTGCGGCGGGACGGTTGCTGTAAACACAACTGCAATGCATATCCATGAGGCAAACGGATCGACAATTCGAATATATTGTACATGCATTTACTGTGATACCCTGTACAAAATGGAGAAGCGTTAAAAGAATGCGAAATTCTACAACAAATAAAATATACCTTGTGTATTGTGTCGGAGAATTTCCTAGTTTATTTTGCTGCAAATCTCCTATTTGGTTAGGTTTTAAACATGTTTTAACTCTTTCAACCTTTACCATTACCTTAACTTTTTTGTTTCTACAGGGTATTTTCGAGCTGCACTCAGCATTTATACTTGTTTTACTTGGTTTGCTCGAGTTTCGTGCAACAATCTGTAGACACAATAAATTACCAATTATATTTTCATTTCATATTTCTGTCATTGATTTCAGTGGCCCAGACGACATCGCCCTCGCCGAGCATCAAATTAACCGAGTTTCAATTGAAATGAATATTTCTCTCTCTCTCTCTTTCTCACACACTCATTCAATTGTTGCCTGTTTGCTCATACTCATTATGCAGCTGGCGCGAATTGATTTCGATGGAAAAAAGGAAATCAATTCGCGGCAGTTGCATAATGAGTCATATTATGCAGGTAAGTAAATGTTAATAAATGTTTCCCTGGGATAATATGTCATCCGAAAGGCAATATTAACAAGGTAGCCGAGAGATGTTGCTGCGCTCAACACTTAAATATATTTGTTTATATTCATAAATGCGGATTATTTAGATTTTTATTATTAAATAAATTATTAAATATATATATCAGAAAACTGAAAAAAAGTATCTTTAAATAAATTTACATTTTCTACGGTAAACCAATAGCTTGTGTAGTATATACTACATTTGAAAAGAGGAAGCATAATAAAGAAAAATATACTATTTAAATTTAAAAACAAAAAAAATGGTTTTTTTTTCCATTTAGTAACAGCATCTGCTGCATTTACCCCATTCTAACGTCTGAGCTCGTAAAGCTCTCCGGCCATAATTCTCAATCAAATTTGTCTAGTCACAGGCCAAGCTGTGTCCCAAGTAGCAGAAGCAGTTTTGCATGCACATTTGGCCGAAACTTTAATGAAAGTTAGCAGCCGGAAAACTGCAATCTTAACGCCGGAGAGCTAAAAGCCAACGCCTGACGTGGCATCCGGGCGCAGACTCCCCCTTAATAAAGCCAAAGAGGAAACGCGAAAAATCCTTTTATTTGCGTGTTTTTATTTTCGTCTGGCCGTCTATTCGAGCACTAGACGTTGTCTATATGGCCGCATGCTGTTTATTTCTCTTTTTGGCTTACCATAAAAAATACTGGCTCTGTCCAAAGCCCAAACAACCCTAAGCCCCCAATATAATACGGGCATGGAAATCAAAAGTCGCTGTTAAAGTGTCTTGAAAATCGTGCATTAAATAAATGAAACACTTTGCAGACAGTGCGACCATGGTCCAGGGTCAAATAGGGAGGCTGCCATTCAGATGAACCCCAGACAATAATAATAAGTAAAATGCTGCAGTTGAACTGACTCGACTAAGGAGTATCTCCTAACATTACACAAAATGTTATAATAGATTTGCCAACAATAATGTGACAGTTTTCACATTAATCAAATATATCATAAAAGTTTGGAAACTAAAGATACGAGTCAAATGAAGCATACCTATTTCAGATAGATCTCATGAAAATATACAAAAAATTCATTGTAAAGTATTTTTTATATTATCAATCTTTTACGATTCCAATAATTTTCTAACTTTAATAAGAATTTAGATTTTTAAACTCCCTAAATGCATATTACCGTTTCAAATTGGAAAGATTTTTTCAGCCTTCTCCATTAGGTAAATGAAACTGACCGAAACGAAACACAACGTGTCCGGTCAATGGGGGTCCTTTGGCTGGGACTCAAACAGACTGGAGTTTCGAATAGAACGGGGGTGGGCATACTTTGTTCGGCTCAGTCAAGAGGAAAAATTAAACAACGCGATTGAAATGCCTGCCGGTTTGTTATTGTTGTTGTTGTTGTTATTTATATATTTTTTTTAATTTTTTGCTTTTATACACATTATTTATACAGCTTTTTGGTCTGCTTCTATTATGCTGCCTCGCACTCAAGCGCCTTTTGATTTATGAAGTGTAAACAAATGTTAATGAAAATTTGTTTGGCCTTAGTCTGAGAGTGTTTAAAGTCCAGGGCACTCGGGCGCTGAATTCGTTTTAATTGCCTTAGCCAATTATGACGTTTCGAGTGAAAATCATAAAAATCAAACCGAAAAACTAACTGGAAAAACTAGGAAAAACCCCAAAAGGAAGACCTCTGTAAGCTCAGCACGTAATTCAATCCAGCCAATTCAATTTTTGTGAGAGTGTGTGTGTGTGTTACTTTTTCCTTTGCTAAGTTGAGTTTTCCACAACTTGTTCCTTTTGCTGTTGCTGTTGTTGTTGTTGTTGTTGGGGGGGCGGGCCGCGGTACGTCAGGTGGTCTAATTATTCAGTAAAATTTTCATGCTTCATAGCAATTTTTAGCATATTTTTCCATAATTTGCTCCGCTTGTTTGTCTGCCCATTTGTCCTCCTCACCACACAAATTACGAATCGAAAACTTGCCAAAACTAACGGCAATTAAAGTATTTTCTTGTGTGCCACAACAAACCCCCAAACCACAATCCTCCCCCCGGTTGCCCCAACCCTTAACCCGACCAAGACTTGGACTACCATTTTGGCTGACTGTGCGTGTAATTATAATTTTCTTTAAGTCGGTTTGCACAAACTTTTCTTTATGTGAAAGTTTTCCACTCGCTATTCATCTCGCTCCTCCAATCTTACCCCTCTGTCTCTCTCTCTCCCCCTCCCTATATATAGCTGTGTTTCTATCTCGCGTACTCTATCACGCTGTCTACTTTACTTGTTGTCGTTCTTGGCGAACAACCACAAATAATTTTGTCGAAAAGTTTGTCTCCCATTTTTCTTGATTTTTTTTTTATTTTGGTTTTTCCCTTTTTTTTGCGCATGTTGTTGGTAATTATGCGCTTTGTGAAATTCAAAGAACGCAAACTTTTGGGCTACAACATCATCGTCTGAGTGTATTAGTTGTAATGTGCTACGGTTAGCCATGGCAAGCGAACAAGTTGCCAAACTTGCGACAAAAGCAACAATAATAACAATAACAACAACAACAACAACAACAGGTTGACTCGCATTACACGTGCCTCAAAGCAGAACCCAAACCTTAACAGGACTCTTTATCGTTTGGCGCTTACCTTTTGGGTCCAGTTACCGCCTATCTAGACAATATGTCTTATTAGTTTACCTTGCCGGGCGGCGGGCGACGGACAAACTTTCAAATGATTTCCATTCATTAGACCAAAAGGCCACAAATTTTGAGCTAATGATGATGTTGATGAATGAACTGTAAGTCTATTTACAGGTTTCTCACATTTAAGTACATCAAGTAAAAAGTTGAAAACAGTTGTTGCTGACTGAGCAAACTAGAAAATTTTAGAATAAGTTTTTGCTGACTTTTTCGATTTGCCACTTAAAAAACAATTTGTTATATTTATTTTCAGAAAACAAACTATCAATTATCAATTGTGTACTTTTTTTTATCTATGTATATTTATTATTTTCCAATAGTTTTTAAATTTCTAAAATATTTCTTAAAGAAAAAACTTTGTACTACAGGTAAAAAACTTTTTCAATTTATTGCTTATAATGAAGGCTATTTATTACGTTGGCGAACAAATGAAAACGAATTCAACTCGTTTGTAGTTAACACCAACTCACGACTTGGCCATTTTGCCTAATGGCCCAGACATGTGCCCGGACATTCGCAAGCGCGGCCACTGCCGCAATATTTCCTTTTGTGTAATACGACAGTTAATTGTATTACTTCATCAGACTTACAAAAAATAGCAGGTGGGGATGCGGTGGGCGGGGATTTGTTTGGCCAAAGGCAGCGGCACGAAAATTTACCTATTTAAAATGCACAATGAAATAGAAATTGAAACTTGCAACAACTGCGCTGAGAAAACTTTGAATGAAAACTGAAAGACAGGCAAGACGAGCTGAAAACCTAAAGCAGGTTTAATCGGAACAATTTGGAAAAATATAAAGTTGAAGATGTATACATAAAAAAATATTTAAAAAAAAGTGTTTGCTCATATTTGACTTGGAATATATTTAATTAATTATATATTTTTATATAAAGTAAGTCAATTTTCCTTAAAGCCCATTTTAGTATTTTCCAGATTTAATAATTTTCTTTGTCTGATGTCAGCAGTCACTCCGTTATGCCAACTGAGACATACAAACAACAGTTTTAAATTTGGATATATATTTTATATTTATGCAGATAACTTGTTGTGCAGTAAATCATAATGTAAAGCTGACAAAAGACCCAACTATGCCCACTTATTATATATGAGGCAGTTGAACCGAGTCCAAACAGTCCGATTACTAATGACGCCGATCATATCATGACAATTCCAGCTTAGTCGCACTTACAATAGCTGTGCGCACAGTTTATCCTATGGAGAGAACCGCTAAACATGGTTGCGCGAGGCGAGTGGAATAGTGTGTTAGTGGGGGAAGCGGGGAGAGGTATCTGGTGGGTGCTATGCAAAGTAACAACAGCAGCCAATGTGGCCGAATGCAAAATGTGTTTTCACTTTTGTACGTTTATCAAACGATTTGACTGAGAGCGTGTGTGTCGAGGAGGGGGAGGGGTGGCAAGCGCCACAAGGAGACATGGCCAACTGCAATATGGCCAAAGGCAACAAATAGCTGACAATAACAGCGACAACAACAGCAACAACAACAATGACCCCAAGCAAATGCACGACGCGCATATTGAAACCGAAAACTGCAGCCAGAGCTGAGTTAGTGTGCGGGAAAGAAAGAAGCAGAAAAGTAAGGAAAAGGGAATCGATGGAGGGCAGGGGGAGGCATGGAAACTGGCAGCAACACGTGACGGGGTCTTTCATAGATGTGGAGCGACTCAGCTGGAGTTGGAGCCAAAGCTGGAGCTGAAGTTAAGTGAAGTGAAAATGAAAACAAAGTTTAACAAACCGTGGCTAACGAGCTACATTATTAAAACTTCAAAAATGCATAAATTTGCTAAAGGAGTCAAAGAGGTGGGGGGGTGAATACAAGGGGGGGCTGTGCATGAGGCGACTGCATGTAACTGCCATATGATAATATTCAGCACAGCTCCATGGCAGATCCTGGGCTCGCATTCGAAAGTTATTGACACCTACTCGCCGATCGTGAGCTGGGGGAGGTGGCAGCAGCCAGAGATCGTCGCGGCCTGGCCAGCTCCGCGACTCCTCCTGGCCAAAGCCATAACTCTCACACAAGGTGTTGCAATATGTCTGTCCGTGCGTGCACTTGGCAAAAAACTGCACAGTTTTTACACGATGTTAGAAAAGCTATGAAAATTGTATTCAGGAAAATTTTTAATTATTAAGAATTCAATTTAATATCTTATGTATTTTGTCGGAAATATGGTAAAACTTAGTTAAATTAAGAGAAAAATATATAAACATAACCAACTAAACATTTTGTAAAACAATAAACCATTTTAGGAAGAAATTTTGATACCGATTTAATATTAATTTCTCAATATTTAAGTTTAAGTCGTTGAGCAGACGCCTATTTGAAGTCAAATTTTTTTAATTCATTTAATTTAATCGCTGACGAACTAAGACAATGCTTTCAACTTCCTGTTTTTTTGCAGTGTACGCGCAGCTGGGCACGATCTGTGCGCTGGAGACAGACAGACAGAGGGTTCGCAGTTGGCAGTTCGCGACTTGCCTGCAAGTCATTTTGCGCATATTAGTTGGCCATTAGGCGCACAGACAGGCAGTCAGTCCTGCGGTCCTTCAGTCAGTCTCTCAGTCAGTCCGTCAGTCAGTTAGTCAGCTGCAAATCGCATTAAAATTCAGCTGGTGTTAAATATTACAAGCGCCTAACCCCGAACACCGCCACCCGCCCCCACCAAGTGGGGCTAAAGGTGTTCTCACTGATTCGCTGCCGCTGCCAGTCAAGTTGTACGTCACTCAACAGAGGGGGGGCGGCAGGCGTGTGTGTGAGTGTGCCAGCTGAGCTGAGCTGCAGTTTATTTGTTGTGCAGCTTGTGAAATGTTATGGCAACGTCTACGTGATATGTTAATCATGGAGCCAGGGAACGTGTGCTTCGCGTCCAGGATGCGGATGTGGCCAGAGCCAAACAGAAAGCCAAAGCACTTGCTGCACAGCCAGTGCGAGGAACAGAGACGGAGATAGAGTGGTAGACACGTAACACAGTGGTTGAGCATAAATGTCAAACAGTTACCACTTGCAACCACTCAAACACACACATACAGACACAACTATAGGTGTGCAAAGGTCAAGCGAACCGACATTCCAATCAAGTTCTTGACAAGGATTTTTTATGCTCTTTATACCAAATAATATTCTTTGCACAAAATATCGAAGACAAAAGCTTATTGATAAAGAAATCTAATAATATAGTTGACGATTGCAATCGAACTAAATATATATTATATATATATTTTTAATTTTTTATTTAATTTTAATACTCATTTCATTTCTAATATAAATCTTTGAATGAGTGTAAGTGCAATGGAATGAAAATGGTTTTAACAACCCTTTTTTTATCCATAATGCACGCTTCTGGAAATAGCTTTTTTAATCGCCGTACAAGTGCATTCGCCAGTCTCTCAAATTGTTTTTGCTCATCTGCTGTTATAGCAATAAACTGT
>SCDT01002699.1:13361-25134 GCA_004143765.1 Drosophila melanica
CAGAGCCATGAAATACCAACACCCGACAGCTGTAAACAACAATTTGCTAGGCTACAAAAAAGAAACAAAATGAGAGAAGACCAAAAGAAAGCTAACCAACAAAAAAACGTGCACGAAAAAAAATTATATATAAACATATATATATATATATATATATATAAGACGGAGCGGCAAATGCCAATAAGTTGGCAAGATCGTCGAGGCCTTATAAAAAAGTTATTTAAAACGCCAGCCGCAATGGCAAATGATGATGATGATGATGATGAGCAACTCGTTGCTGGCCAGCCTAAGACGTTAAAACGTTAAACGTTTTGTCAGACACAGCGAGTTGAAAACTTGAATGAAAACCCAAACGAACCCAAAGACCACAAACTGAACGTAATGAGCAAATTTATGGTCAATTGATAATTTAGTGGCATTCGGTATCATCAATTATGGCTGAGGGGACTCCAATTCGAGACTCCAGACTGGAACTGAACGATTGCAGTATAGCCAAAGAAGTATCTGTATCTGTATCTTAGTCTGGTTTTTTACTGCCGCTTTTTTTTCGGTTCTCTTTTTTTTTTTTTGGGAGATGAAGTATTGTTATTGGGCTCAATGAGCCACAAATTGCGCAAAATGTTTCGGCATTTTTGCTCCACGCATGAGTTATGCCACTGTGGGTCATCATTAGCTTCTGCCTTTCTTTATAAACGTTCTCAATATAATTTGTCAAGCCCTTGGCCCCAGACACAGGCAAAAATTGGGTCACATATGGCTCAAATTGTTGGCCCCAAAGCTGCTGCTCCTGGCAGTGGTCTAGGCCGGCTCACAATTTAAGTCGCTAATTGAACGCTTTGCCCGACACATGGCATAAATCACAGGAGCCGAACTGGGATGGTGGAGTTGCCTGCACCTTGCATACCTGGTGGCTGGCCACACTGTGTGCACGTCGCCATGTTTATGCCAATAATATGCCATAAACTATAGGAAAGGAGGCGGCCAGACGGACAGACAATGGCCAAGATGCAGGCCAAAAATGGCTAAGAAACGCGTCTCGCACAAAACGCGGCTTCCTCTGATAAAGTTTATGAACGTCGCTTGGTCAATAGCAAACTGTGTAGGCAGCCACTTTGTCAGCAGTTGGATACTCCTGCCCCCCCCTCTCCGCCCACTCCACACGCTTTGAGTACCAGACCAAGCCACCATCTGTGAATGTCCTTGAGTGCGGTGCTAAACTTTTAGCATCGGCTGCAACTTTACGCACAACTTGCGCACATAATTTAGTTTCCCCTCCCCCGACATACACACACACCCCTTCCACGAACCATTGCAGTGCCCCGCGTAATTATTGGCCAGATGCATAGGGGCCAATATGCTGTTGTTGTTGTTGTTGTTGTTGTTGGCTGGGTTTCGGGTTCGCGTTCGCGTTGGGGGCTGAGGTTATATGTGAGTGCATTAGAGGCAACCACAAATTGTTTGGTTTGCTTTTCGCGCAAATTGTAGTCATAATTTTTCTACAAGCTGCCACAAACTGGGCTTCATTATGGCCCAAATGCAGCTCTATCAGAGTTTAAGCCACGTTCCGAAACTGGGCAATAAATAATTTGTATGCTCTGCAGTTCATGTTTCGATTTAAGCGGCCATTGTGCATGATTATGGGAAGATTTTAGCAAAACGTTTTCAACACAAATTATTTACATTTTCAGCATAAAATACCTAATTAAGTCAGATTAGATTCGATTCCTCATAATTATATGTTTTATATAAATTGGATCTATAAAGAAAGATAAAGTATCAAAATATTGGAAAATACCAAAAATATATCACAAGAACAAACCTTTAATAAACATTTAAGCATTAGATTAGCCTTATAGATTTTGGTTTGTAGTCCAAAGGACGAATCATCATCAGCACTTCAAAGAGGGAATAGTTTCGACCATGCCAATGTTGCCAGAAAATACAGCCATATTTCGTTTGCTCCCTGGAACTATTCGGATTGCAGTCGAATTGCGCACCGTTCAGGTTGCTACCAAATCAAGAACCAAAATTAATTAATTATCGATAATAGTCAGCAGCTCGAAGGATCGATTTACCTATCGGCACAATTGGAATACCACCAACCACCTCTGAAAACGATGGCACAGTTGAAGGCGATATTTTGATCGTTATCGCTATCGTAAGTTGAAAAGGGAAATCCCACGTGGCTTCTTAGAGAATCACCAGCAGATCCGCTGTATTCGCCAAGGGAAACTAGCCCGTATTTATTATTTTCGCTTGCGATCACAAAATTATCGTATCGGGCAAAACGCATCGAATTGGATTGATCAACGAGTTGAATGTAAAGCTCGTGTCTCGTCTCGTTTGTTAAGCTGTGCAATCTGTCCAGACCGATCCAAAGATCTCGAACGTCTCCAAACCCTGATTTGTAGTCCTGCCATGGCCGAAAGAAGTTCACATTTCCTTCTAAGCGTCGTTGTATTAAGGTCCAACCTGTACCCACTTCTTTTGACTCGCACATCACTGAAAACGGCTTCAATTCGGGATTTTTTTTTAAGTTCTCAACATAACAGGAAATATTTGAATACGACTGGGGCAAAATTGCCAACAAAACTACACACAATTTTATATTTATGAACATTTTTAATATATGAAAACTGTGCTTATCTTAAGCAAATACGGTTCAGTTCGGACTGAAACTTTTTACCTTTACTTTATGAAATACTTTATGGTTTAAAAACAAATTTAAAGTTAACGCTTAGTTAGTCAGGGTTGACAAATGGTAGCATTTTTTAAAATAATGTTAGCGACAGTAATATTTCATTTAAAGTTAAGCTATGCATTTTTTTCTAATATACATGAAAAAATGAAATAAGTTAATAAAATAGACAATTATAAATAAATTTATTACATTCAACATTTATATAAAATCTATCCTGACTATACAATTTTACACAACAAAACATTGTAATAGTTCTTAATAAATATTTAAATATTGCCTGATTGCCGATGGTTGCAATAACAGCAGTCGACAGCAAACAACAATTGCAATTTCCAGGAATTGTTTAAGGCCAACAACAGGACAATTCACATATGCGGGAGTTGAAGCCCGGCCAACACGGGCCACATTTGTGCTGGCAAGTGCCACAAATCCCACATCAATCAAATTGTGCGCTGTCTACAACAACCACAACAACGATAATACCTGGCGGATGTAGAACATCTCGCTGGCTGTCTCCCTCACTCTCTCCCTCTCTCTCGGTCTTCCGCTTGAAGTGCGACAAGTGACCCGTTGCGAAATTAAACCAAGATTGAATAACCGCTAAGGACAACATTGCAAGCCCAAATTATAGCGCCCATTGATCGGCCCAAGTCAATCAGAACTTATGTGGTTTGCAGCACGCTTTATACTACAAAGCCCCACAACGGTAAACTGTGGCACTGCGGCACAGTGGTTGAAAATCAAATTGGATATTGTGAAAACAATCAATTTAAATTTTATTATATTTATTAAAAAAATACATGATAAATATGAGAATAAATTATTAAAAGCCTAAAAATTTTAAAAAAATATATAGTTTTGGGCCTTTCAGACTCTTCACTTTTAATTTATACTTTCCTTAAGCAAATTTTAATTCTGTTGTTATATTTCAATTTAAAAAAATATTTTAATTAGGCTTATTAAGTTTTCGTTCTTGTTGCATTTCGTTATATTTCCCTCAATTTATTCCACTGTGTGACCAACGGTCGCTGAAATCGCTTTGCATGCAAATTATGATATTATGCCACGCCTTACGCCTCCAAAACACACCCATCCACACACACACACACACATACGCAGAGCAGGTCTGGCAAACTTTAAGTTCGCAGGATGTGTCCTCGGTCCTTTGCTGCATTGATTTTGAATTTCCAAGGAAGTCGCGCGGAAGCTTGTTAGTCCGCCCGCGTTACCTTTAGCATAAAAATTGCTTTGCATGCAGTATTTTCTGCTAGTCACCCTCTTGGACGCCCCCACGCCCCCACTCGCCCGCCCCCTCATCAGCGGGCGCGCCCACATAGAGACAGAGCCTCGGCCCGGGCTATTACGCTGGCAAATTGCAATGTAATTAGTTTTTACATTTCTATATAGTCGGGAACGTATAATTGTGGAAAATGGCATTTCTAGTTAATTAATGGCTTGGCTAGAATGTCGAGAGAGAGAGAGACTGAGACGTGAGTCGACAGATGGGGGAAAGAGCGGGGAATACCCCTACTGCTATGTGCAAAAACTTTGCTGCACACTTTTCGCCGTGTGGAGTCAACAAAAAGTGCAGTCACCTACATCTGGTAGTAACAGACACCCCCACCCCCACCCACCGGCCACACACCATAACCATGCCACTTCACCCCGCTGTCAACTGTTGCAAGTTTTGCTTGAAAATTTAATTAAAATGTTGGCAATTTTTGTGCACGAATTGATTTTTACGAGTTTGCACAAACACAGCAGAATGAAAGAAAGACAGAAAATTATCAAAGAACCTGCAAATATTTACAACAAAAAAAAGAGGCAACAATAACCCAAAACACCATTTGAGTTCATATGTGGGTGGGCGTGGCCGCCGACTTAACGTTCTGCAGTCAGAAACTCAGCTGTGTTCAGCGCGGTGTTGATTCAATTACGAATATGTTTGATTAAAATTGAATTTTCAGTTAACATTTTTTATTTTTAATTTCCTTTCACTTCTGTTGTGTACAAATTTAATTGTGTCAATTCGATGGTTAACTGATTCTTTTTATATGTAGCTAATATTTTTATAAATTTGTACTAAGTTGCTGACTTATTCTCGATTTGATTACTTTTTGTATTAATCAAATTTAAACAATTGAGTTGCGTATCTGTGTAATCAAAGTCTGATCATTCATTCATTCGTTTTTTAATGTCAGAGATCAACAAATAAAACCTCAGTCTTAGTAACAATTTGCATAAAATAACAATAAACCAAATCAAACAGCAGACACGCCCAACAACAACAACAACAACAACAACAGCAACAATTGAGTTAAACTGAAAGTAAAAATCGCATAGAAAATGCTACCGTTTATATTTCTGCAATGCTTTGTCCCCGAAAATTGCCCATTGCATTTGTTTTCTGTGTGTTTATTATTTATTTTGGTCGCCTAATTTAAATAAACATTTATTTGTACAAAGGCTTAAATAGGTTGAGCAAATGACTTCCTGAATTGTGTGCACAAAGAGAAAAATTGGACAAAAAAAAAAAAAACAAAATAAAAACGACCAAATTGCATAATCAGTGAGACAAATGCAGCGGATTATGAAATCCTTCGCTCAAAGGCTACCCGGCACGGCTGGAAGCCGCACACAGGCGCGCAGTCGGGGCAGACAGACGGTCAGACAGACTAACAACAGCAACAAAAGCATCTACAACAACAACAACAACAACAATGTAACTAGCTCTGGGCCTGGGTTGGGGTAACTGGCAGCAACCTGTCGCATATTTAAAGCGATTAACGGCACGATTCGAGTTGGCAGCGCTGCTTCAGCATAGAAATTGAAATTGAAATGCTTTTGGCAGCGCCAACACTTTTGCCACTCATATAGGGAATCCGGGTAGATCGACTATTTTGATCGATGTAAAGCGATCTAAGAAACTATAAAAAAAATGATCTTTTCCACTTAAATTTATTCTTTTTGGAATCGAATTTGGAACCTGTTACTTCAGTGGTTATCTATGTGTCTCTCAAATATATACTAATATCTTTCTGGTTAGTGTATCTAAAAGTCAGTGTGCCTTTACTGTTGTGTATTCCTTGGCTTGTTTGCAGTGTTCGTTGTTGTTGTTGTTGTTATTATTGCAATTCGTGTCTCTGGCATCGCAGACAAAATTGAAAACGTTTGTAAATACTTTGAAAGCATTTGCAGCAATTGAACAAATACAAAATAGTTTTTTGCCGCTGTTTTTGGGGAATTGTGAAAAATAAAATAATATATATATATATACTTGGCGCATAAACCTAGTTGAGTATTTTTTTTTTTTTGTTGCTTCTATTTAGTTATTTTTTTTCATTTGTTGCTGGCTTTTCCTTTCGGCCTTTCCTCCAGTTGGCCATTGCAATTGTGGCGTTGTGAATGACCTATAAATAAAGTTGGCAGCCGACACAACTGCGGCCAAAAATGGCATCAGCGAAAATTGTGCAATAAAAGCGCATAGCCTGCAAATAATAACTAACAACAACAACAACAGCAACAACTACATTTATAAATAAAAAAAAAAATCAGCCAAGCTCTCAATTTCCCAGTCAATTGGCCATTTCTTTAACTGGCCAAGCGCAACTGATTGACTTTTGAACTTAACCAACTTTTGGAGTGGCCCAAATTCGTTGAATGCAATATTTATTTTGATTTTGTATTTTCAATTTTTACCTTGAATAAAATATATTATTACAATTTAAAATGCAATTCCTGAATTAAATTTCGGCAAAAGCCGCAATTTTAACAGATTTTCGTATTGTATGAAAAGACTTTTACCTTTGGCACTTGGCAGCTGACTAGTTGGCAGCTAGTGTTAAAATTTATTCTGCAACAACAACAATGGATGATGGTCTCATAGTCTGTCCTGCTGCTGGCCACCGCCTGTCCAACAAGTGCCAAACGCTGCTCGTAAACTGAAGACAGGAGTAGAAAGACAACAACTGCAGCTCAACAAGCTGCCAAATTCACACACACACACACACACAGAGACGAAGCCTGTAATTGTATCTGGAATACAGGGCCATTGCCAAAGTCCGTGCTGAGGATGTGTTTGCCTCGGGCAGCCGGAACACAGTGAGCGTAGCGCATTATGCTTATATCATAAAACAAAGAATAAGGAATTTCGGTTATTTTTGTAGAGCTTCTCTCGCACTTCGCACTGCCGCAGGGCTGGCATTGGGTTGCGTTGGCGCACTTAATGGCAAAAGCTTTTATCAGCTCCGATTACACGATTTAAAGCAACAAAACTGTCACTTTAAATGCAATACAAAGTGCCGAGCCCCAAACCCCCTGCCACCAATTACCACCCCTTTTTCAAGGGCTTTTGGTATAGCACCTGAGCTGGAGCCCCATTGAAAAGTCCTGTGGTTGCCGCACCGCAACATTGTTGCCGAAAACCAACGTAACCCAAGCCAAGACAGGCGCACAGCTGGCAATACCACGCTACCCCCCCTCAAGCTACCCTTCTGTTTGTTGGACAAGCGTAACTCAGCTTAAATAAATTTAATTTAATTACCAGTAAAAACCGCATGAGTGACTCTGGCTAGATGAGTGAGCCGTGCAAGGACGTGCAGAGTATCTAGCACCCACTCTCCCCCCCTACCCCTCCCACGCGACCATCTCTCTAGTTGCACAAACACTAGAGAGCTCTACCTGACTTTACAGAATGCGTGTGTGCTTGTGTGTGTTTATTTAGGAAATAACATTTTTGTGGCAACACATTTTTGGATTTTATTACAGAGTGCGGCGGCAGCACGTTGAGTGCTTACCCCGCCCCCGTTCCACTGTGCTCGAGCTCTGCTTGAGGTCAACATGCATTTTATCATTACAAACAACCAGCCAGCCTCAACACACACTGACGATAAATAACCTTAATGTAGTGGCCGTTGCTGTAGATGAGTTTGCTGCCTCGGGTTTCTCTACGTTTAATTACAGGCGGTGATGGCGGCAGCTGAAATTTCAAATTTCAAAGCATACTTTTAGGCGCCGTCGAAAAAAGTGCCCGAGAAAGTGTTGCCGAAGCAAACGGGCGACGGTTTGACTTTGAGCACTCAACACACTCACACTCACTCACCACACTCACTCACCGCACTCACTCACCACACTCACACTCGAGCGGCACACTCGCCCAGCTGGATTTCACCGGCCTGGCACAAGGTCAAGTGACTCGAAAAGCTGCCGCCGCGCTGCACTCGACGCTCGGCGTCACGATTATTATGCAAATTGGCCTCGCAGTGTTTGCACACGTGAGCAAATACTTGAGAAGCGGCTTAGCGGAGAGCTTTAGCCACTCGAGACACACACACACACACGGCACCTATTGGGGGCAGTGTTGTTTAGGGTGGTGCGGGGCGGGGCGGGGCGAGGCGGCTGCCAGAAAAGTAAGAGTAAGCGAGAACTAAACAATGGAAACTTAGTTTTACATAAAACATTTTAAGCTCGTCTAGGAAATTTATTGTAAGCAGTGTTCCCATTTTTAATTTCGCCTCTAAATCGCCAAGTTTGAATTATATACCGTTTTTAAAGAATGCCCTACTAGTGAACAATGTATATATCTATACGTTGTTGATATCTGTATTCGAATAATTATTCAATTATATTTTATTCATTCTAAATAGAGTCTAGCATGACGAGCAGCAGAAATTATTGTTGCCTGTTTTAATGCAATAAATATCCTTCATATTAGAGTGAATGGTTTAAATTAAGATTACGAACTGATTCTAACCAATTTTATCAGTGCAGTTTTGCGTACATATAGCAAAATATTTTCAAATCAAACTAGCAAAGTATTCTGAAAACTTTCGTGGTGCTAACATAGCATGCTCCAGAGTAAGCTAAGGACCATCCACCGTCTCCTTCGTCTACCTTTATCATGCAAATACAGATCTCATATATACATATATATATTTGTATATTTACCACTCTTCTTGATTTTTCCCCTTCTCAGTTTGGTCCATGTCCGTTGCCTGGTAACCTAGTTTAATAAATAATTCGCTATTTTTGCTTTTTCCTTTTCTTTTATTTTGTTTTTATGTTTTATTCTCTCGTTGCTGTTGCTCTCTTTTTGTCTTCGGCAAGTCATTCATGTGTGCAATCTGTGGGTGTGACTAATTCAATTACAACGCCCAATTGTGCATGCCTCGGCGCTTGCACGTTGTCTAACATGCACCACCCCCTCCGCACCTCACACAGCACCCTCTAACATACGCTGTGTGTGTATGTGTGTGTGTGCAGCACATTTTGGACCGTGATTTTTCATTTCCATTATACGCTTTCTCTATTTTATCCGCCTCTCTCTGTCTCTCTCTGACATAGATGAGTTTAGATGTGTGAATTTCATTAGGTCTGCATTTTGGGCTCCTGAATGTCGCGCTTTCGATTCACAGTTGCCCACGTTTCGTGTCGCGTTTGTCATTTAATTGTTTTTTGTCACACGAGTTATCCTTCTGTACTTTCCGTCTTTTTTTTTGGGCGTATCGTGTTCAAAATTGAAATTAACAGACAGTCGCCCTCTCATCTATATTTGGTAGTTGGTTCACTGTGTCGCTACCTGAATTATTTGCCTGGGTAATCAAAATGATTTGCAGCCGAATGACGGTAAACGGGGCGTGTGAAACGGGTGGGTGAGGAATCGGGAAATGGGTGTTTATGGGCGGAAAAGGTTGGCAAATGACAGCATTAACTACTCGTACTTATAACGTTAAACTATGTGAAAGCAAATAGAGGGCGTTCACAAATACTACATGGATAATATGAAGTCGAAAAGCGTAAAAAAGTGGTAATATACTAATACATAAAAATTAATTTAATATAAAAAAAAGTGGTGTAAAAAAAAATTATAGACTTGAGAAGCTAATTAAAGAAAGAAAATATATTTCACACAAGGCAACAAACTATTCAGTATTAAATATAAGAAATCGAATAAACACATCACATGATCTAAACACCCTTTTGTTATCAGCCAGAGCTTATCTGGCTGAGCAGCTTCTTGATTTCATCCTTCTCCGCGGCCTCCACATAATTCTGCCCAGTGGGCGTGGCTCCATCTTTATTAGCGCCCTGTGCCAGCAGATATTCAACGCATTCGGTGTGCCCCTCCCAGATGGCCGCCAAAATGGGCGTTATCTGATACTTATCCATCTTGTTGACATCAGCACCGATATCCACGAGATACTTGAGCAATTTCAGCTGCCCAAAGTCGGCGGCATAATGCAAGGGAGTTCGTCCGCCGATAAATTCGTTCACATTGCGATTCGAGTTCTCGAACGCACTCTGCACGGCATCGATTTCACCGTTTTTAATGGTCCAAATTATGTTTTCATCGTTCTCGCACATTTTGTTTATCGGATTGAATTGAATTAAATTGACTAGGTTTGTGGCTTACTGAGATGTTGGTTAATAGTTAGTTAGTTAATAAATAAATGACAGTTTAGGAGCTATTTTTGAAGGTTCGAACTCTGCATCTGTAGTAGCCGAGTGGGAACAGTTAAAAATTTACATAGAAACTTTTGTGACTACCCTCGCACATGATTCCCACGCTGTTATCACATCTTCTTTATTGNTGTAGTAGCCGAGTGGGAACAGTTAAAAATTTACATAGAAACTTTTGTGACTACCCTCGCACATGATTCCCACGCTGTTATCACATCTTCTTTATTGTCTCATTTGGCGCATAAGCCGATCATACGATAATGCAGTTACGCTGCAGAGTAGCTGTTTCGAAAGCTTGCAGCTAAGCGTATAAAAAGGGCAACGGTTGACAGTCGCGNTCTTTATTGTCTCATTTGGCGCATAAGCCGATCATACGATAATGCAGTTACGCTGCAGAGTAGCTGTTTCGAAAGCTTGCAGCTAAGCGTATAAAAAGGGCAACGGTTGACAGTCGCGCGGTGATCTACAGCGGATAGACGTGTTTTCGTCAAAGTTTTTTTCTTTCTTTAAATACCAATCAACATACAAGTCGAAAATGAATTAAGCAGCACATTTTATAAAAATACACAGCGACTGTGTCAGCGCTGCTGTCCCAATATTAGGACCCGTGAGGAGGAGATCGATCTGTGGGCATTTACACCGGCTAAGGGACAGACTAGTGTTGGAATAGAAGGAGACCCCGGAGCAGTTTCGAGTTCTTCAGGAAATTATTTGTGGAGTCCAGCAGCCGCAGATTTTGCGCAGACAATTGGCGTATAATTTCACATACGTGTAGCCACCAAAGAGACCACGACTGCAGCATTAAATATTTTAAAAGTTTTGTTGTGCAAGACAACTTAGATAACGACAAGAAATTAAATCTGTGTTGTGCAGTGTGATCAATTCTTTAATTCCTCTTTGTGCTAGTTCACGCAGTAACCATAAGAATTTCAATGTTTAAAGAGCACTGCACGTATTAGTGAAAGACATAAAATTGATAACAAAAGATAAGAACAATTATTAAAAGTAAACCAGAAGCAGCTTAATGTAAATTCGTTCTCGCCAAAGAATTTTAACTTTGTCTCTGCTACCAGCTGTTATTTATTTCAATTATCTTAAATTGCGCTGTTGATGAAAAATGAGTTAATGTAACGAAGAAATATGAATAGAATTAATTAAAATGAAATGTAAACTTAGGCAATAGATTTAAGAAGTAGTATATAATTCTCTTGTAATTCGGCAATGGTAAGGTTGGATATCCATGATGCATATCAATATCTATATATATATTTACAATTAAATTTCTTTACATAAAGGCATCAATAACATACGACAGCATTTACGTCATATTGGGCCCAAGTGCACGGAACGTTGGAAGTATGAGTGAGTTATATTGAGTAGTGAGTACAATCCGTCATATATGTATATATATATTTACTATTGAAATTGCATTGATATCGAACCTATGGCCAACTTGAATTTAAAAATCAGTTTTTTTATTTTTTTTATGATTTATATAAATAATTTTGTTCAAATGAAATGTCTTGAAACCTATTTTGAATTTAGCAGTATGAAATACTGAAATATCTTTTCCGATGTGTAATTTTGTAATTTATAATACCTGAATTAAATGAA